>JAOYNU010126307.1:0-118728 GCA_026745395.1 Tympanopsis confertula | reverse complement strand
CATCCATGAGAGCCCTACCTTTGAGGAGGTCACCACAAACAGACAGCTGCGCCAGTTGCTCACATTCAGTCAAGACATGCGACAAGTGCGCCACGGTACGGTGTTTCCTTGGGTCACTCACTCCTCCACTGTCTCCTCGTGTGTAGAATCGACTTCTAAAGCTGGGTGGGCAACATTTCAGGCCTGCAATCGTTCAAACTGTTCCTCGATTCCTGGTTCACCGAGGCGGGACACCGGCCGGACCAACTCGAGATTCTCACCGGGTATCTTGAGGCCACGTGCCCCTCAGATACGAGCCAAGATGCGGCCTGCCTGCCCGACATAATGGAGATGTGGGCCTTCGCCGCGCAGGCACACAATGATGGCGTCGTGTCCTCTGTTGCCGTTGTGCTGGGCCTGCTGCTCAAGATTATATCAGGGTCACTGGACCTGGTTCCCCACGGTCTCGGGATATGCAACACTCTTCTCCAGGAACGCCAACTCAGACTTATCGCCAAAAACCTGTCCGCGGACAAACACAAGGGCTTCGTAATATCCCCCACGCTGCGCATCTTGAGGGAGGTCGTGGAGCTTGACGGCGGCGCGGCGGCGAAACACTTGTTCCGAGCGAGGAGCTACACAATGTCGGAGTTGGCCCGGAACCTCGAGGTCAAACATGTGGGAGACGGTCCCGAGGACGAGACAAAGACCTCTGTTCGGACACACGCTATCAGGTTCCTCTTGTCGTGCCTCAAGTTCCTCCCCGCGGACCTCAAAAAGGATCTGCTGATGGAGAAGCACGTCGTGTCACACGTCACCTTTATGCTTCAGACGGACCCCCCATCTGTCGTCCGGGAACTCCTCGCCACTCTAAAAGACCATGTCTTGTCCGATGACAGGATACCTCGGGTTGTCAAAAGCCGAGCTTTCAGCACCAAGACCTTGACGCGCCTGCTGGGCCTCTATACCTACAAGGGAGATGACGCAACAGATGACGAGCATTCCGTCAGCGATGCCGTGCATGAATTCCTCCTGTTTGCGACGACAGATGCCGTCGCCGGCGTTTTATGCCCGTGCAAAGGCTTTTATCCCAAGGGCATGGAGGAGGACCTGGCCCTGGCCCTGGCCCTGGCCCCTGTGGGAGAGGCGTCTTTTGCGGACGACCCTGATGGGCAATTCTGGCCAGACAGGTACAGAGACGACGTTCCCGTGTACAATTTCGTGCTCTCCGAGTTCGTGCAAAAGCTCCGCCCATGGTGGAGCCTGAAGCACAATGACCTGCTCGTGGCTATTTTCCACGCCGCCCCTGAGCTGGTCTCGAACTACTTTGCGACCAACAAGTCGTTCACTTTCGAGCCAAGACTGTCCATGACGTGGGCGGGATATGCGGCCTTCCTCTTCAGCACGATCCAGGTGCCGCTCCCCCAACATTTCGGCTCAAAGGCGGCCTACTCGCGCATGCCCCCACCCACTCCCATTGTTCTCGACAACATCCTGCCTCGTCCGCTCACGCAAAAGGCGCTCGTCCGATGTCTATCCCCGGAATCGCCCCTCATCTCCTTTTTTGTGGCCAGGCTTTTGGTGATCTCGATAGAGAAGCTCAAATTGGCACTCGAGATGCATCGGTCACGCGACGGCGCGGCGTCGCTCTGGCTCGACGCCGAACGCCGGCTGATGGACGAGTTTTGTCGCCGGATACCCGACATGAAGGAGGTGATGCGCTCGTACAAGTCAATACCCGAGGAGAATGCGCTTCATAGAGCGGTCACAAGCCGTCTCTTGCTGTTATACTACGAGATCATTCCGCAGGTGGCGCTTGCCCTGAATCTGGACGTTTCCCAGCCCATCGCCAGCTCTCTCAAGAGGCTCGCCTCGGAAACCGAAGACCGGGCTCTCTACCAGATGGAGCTTGAGAACCTCGTATCCATCGCGAGCTACTCACCCGGAATGCGATGGTTCTCCAAGTCAGAAGGCTTCAGCGCCTCCTCCCCCTTCACGTTACTCCTGCAACTGTCAACAGGCAAGGGGGATGATGCCGTGACCTTGTCCAAACTTTGCGATATCGACTTCGTGGCTGTTGAGAACCAGCTGGTGCTTCAGCAGTCGGGCGTTGGTCCTCTTCGTGGTGCTCTCCAGCGCCTGACCCCAAAGTCATGCCCGTCGATCCCGGAGGTTATCTGGCAGTTTGTAGATAACTGCGCGAACAGATGTTCTGTGTCGCCCATCAAATATCACGAGATGTTTCAATCAATCTCGGATGAAACGGGACGAGACAAGACTGCAGGACAAAAGGAAGGTACATTATTCGTCAGTTTGCTGATCCTCGCCATGATGGAACAGCTCCCATTCGTGGTCGGGTCGGGAAGTAAAGATGATCTCAAGGTTCTGGGGGCCTTTCTCTCAAACTACCTAAGCTTATCAGCAGCGGCTGGCGAGAATTCGGCTCTATTGACCATCATCTCGAGCAAGATGACGGACGCGTTGACCTCGAAAGTAAAGAAGCCAATTCAGATAAAGCCCGTGGATGCTGGCGGAAAAGGTCAAAGAGCCAGTGGTGTGCTGTTTCGCGGTGGGTCAGATGTTGATGCCAAAGTCCCCCCAGAGACGATGGGGCACGAGGCGTCGAGCGATGCTGAGCTCAGGGAGGCTCTGCACGTACTTCGGATGAGTGGCGAGGAGGATACGGCAGCGCTCACAAAATGGTCGTCAAAATCGATTGAGGATGTGCTGGACGGAGACCATGTCCAGGGCCTTGTTCGACTTGTCCTTTCTCCCCACACGAACATCCGCAAAGAGGCTCTTACAAATATTCTCAAGATGGCTGCCAAGATACGGGAGTCGTCATATAGCGAGAAGGACCAATTCTGGCTGCTGCTTTCAGAGTTTGCCGAGTCAGCAAAGCCTCTGATTGACGCGGGCCCGGCGCCCACGTTCTTCCCTGCCTTTACGATCCACGCCCTCGAAGTCTTGAAGAACCCCCTACACTCGCTGTATCCCAAAGTCAACACCTTCCTCGGGAAACAGCCGGTCTGGCCTGCCGATCGAGTCCCGTTTGCGCACGACATGCTCCACGGCAGTCCGTCGGAGGATGACAAGTACTACGCCGAGCTCAACTGGTTTCTGACGTATGCTTTGGACGGCCTCTCGACCGCGTCTGACCTTGGCATCTTTCACACGCGGCGATTCTTTGAGAAGATGCTCACGCTGGGAGGCAATCCATACCTTCGCAGCGGTCTCAGGACGAAAATCCAGAGAATCATTTACCGTGCCACGACGATCGAAGGCGGCAGCACCACGCTTGCCACGCGGTTCGGCGTGTTCAGCTGGCTCGAGGCCAGGGAGGCGTTGGCAAAGAGCACGGCGGCTGCCGTCGATCGGGAGGAAGCTGCGGTGTGTGGGGCGCTGATCCGGCGGGTCTGGGAAACGTGCGATCAGGAGAGGATCGCGGAGTGGAGTGACGGCGGGGTTGAGAGGCTGGTACGGCGGCATGTATGAATCTGATCAATGAAGGGGGAAAAGAAGATAAATAAATAAAATAATACTGGTTGCTGGGTGTATAAGACAGAGGGAATCACGTCTTGCTGTGTTATTTGTTGAGGCCTAGGTCGGATGGGTACTTATCTATCCTGCTGAACAAAATTTTTATTGGTAAAATAAAAAACCTATGACTTGTCTATTTGTAAAGAGCAAGAGCAAGACAGACATCACGAAATCACGTGGCGTAATCGCTAGTCAACCTGGATCTCTACATTTCGACTTGGCCAGGCTCTTCAAACTTCAGACGCCCTCGCCGCCCGACTCAACAGGACGGCTTCTGGCATTCCCACCAACCATATGTTGTTGTAGGACGCCATTCATTGGATCGTTGGGATATCTTGAGATATTAATGCAACGATAGCCACATATCTGGCACATGTACTCAATTGAGGACGTCCTTCGTATAAGTACGCAGCGTATAGTTATTATCTATCTATTCACCTATTCACCCGTCGACAGCTCTTCCCCACAACTTATAGGGAGCCATCGACATGGATTGCTGGTCGAGATAGGGGAGAAGGGAGAGAAGAGAAGAGAAGGCAGTCAGGCACATAATAAGGGCAGCACTGTGCAGATGGTACATGGCACGCGAGGTACAGTTGACGAACAACGCAGAAGGTGGAACGAATCAAAAGAATCAATTATATACAGTAGATTACAGCGTATAGTACTATGTATAATGAATGTTTCTGATATGTATTAAATATGATATGTATCCGTGGAGGCCTAACTGGCAACGGGTACCTTTCTCCCTGCCACTACTGACTGACATTAACCTTACTGTGGTTCTGCCAAGTCATCAAGTAGCTATCCAAGTCAGTTGAGCCAGTCAATAACACACACAACCTCACACCTACACAGATCTGCCTACATCCATCTATCTGATCCTTCGTCATTAATGCCTTTACACTCACGCCAACACGGTCCCGTCAGAACTGCAAGCCTGAAGCCCGATATCTCGCTTCTCCGTCTCTTCTGCTATCAATTCGTCGGCCGTTTATCTTTCTTTCTTCCTTCCATTTTCGTCTCTTGAACCGCCCGCCCACACAACCAAGAGCTCCTCTTCCCCACCTCCGCCGAACGTCGAAAATCCACCAAATTTCAGCCCTCCAGAACAACAACAACAACAACAACACACACACACTCTCTCTCTCATACTGCACCCGCCTCTCCTTCTTCTTCTTCGACTGTCCAGCTGTCCTTGCCGTCCTTGTTGTCTCCTCTCGCAGAAGCCCTCCGCCCGCCCTGCATACACGACGAAACGCACGTAGACACCCAACAGACACACACAATTCGATTTCATACGCACCCACACATCTACGCACTTGAAAAATCGCACCCATCACGAGCCCTACTCGGCTGTTTTGCGTGCATCGTGCGCGCGCACTTGCACGGCGCCGACGAGACGACAAGAGTAAAAAAAACATCAAAAAAACACACATATATATTGAAAAAAACCCTCATAACCGCTACACCCTTCCGCGCACCCCTACGACAATCTATCTGCTGTCTGCAATCGAACCTGCTACTGCGGAGCACCATACCATCGTCGAATCTCTGGTCCCCCCTCACGTTCACCTCCAAAACCATCGCCTGGATACTTGATAACCAGCTTCTCGCATTCGCCCACCAACATCGACCTCGTTTCCCAAATCGCTGGCCCGGCGCATCATCACACCGTCGGATCAGCGCGCGTCTCCAGGTACTGTCGTGACTGACCAACACTCCTCTCCGTATTGCCTGCCTGTCAGCCTTTCTCTCCCACCCACCGCTTGTCGCCCCCAGTTGCACGCTTGATGCTACTCGCGACATGGCCGCTCGATATCAGGCCGACTTTCTCCTCCACCTTCGAGATTCGCCGTTATGCACGAAACCGCCTGCTCTCCCGCCAGCAGAAGACTGGATGGGGTAAGTTGCGAATCAGAGCAGCACGCTCTCCCCGATCATCCTGTCCTGCTGCCTCCCATCGTCTCCTACTAACCCACAAGCTGCGCCGCAGACCTCCTCCCGACACCCTTCGCGCACAGAGCAAGACCGTAGACCGCACCAAGACTGTCGATAACCCTCTTGATCCGAACAACCGACGAGCTGGCATAGACAGGCATCCTTCTCGCAATAGTACAAGTCCGTGTCTCCGCCGGAGGCTTTCTCTGAGTGAATCACCGCAGCTGACTTTGTGATTGGTATCGAAGACCCTGACGACGTCGTTTTGGGCCCTCCCCGCAGCGCCTTCTCCTCGTCAACTTTTCCGCTTTCCAGAAACAACAACGTAAACAGCGTCAATAACGGCGGCAGCAGCAACGGCAACGGCAACGGCAACGGCAACAGCAACGGCAACAGCAACGGCAACAGCAACGGCAACAGCAACGGCAACGGCAACGGCACCGGCACCGGCAAACCGAACGAAAGCAAAAGCACTCGCGATCCCGACAGCACGGCAGCTGCTCCTGGCCGCTTTAGTTTTCGTAGAAACGGCGACAGCGATGGCGGCGATCGCCTTCGCGATGCGAGGACGGGCACGTTTTCTCGAAGGCCCGGCGGTGACTTGGAACATGAAGATGGCGAGGGCTGGAGCACGGTGATGAAGCCCCGCAAGAGCTTCGGCCACGAGGGCGCCGAGCGATTCCATGGGCGCATGGGCGGCGGTGGCACCAGTAGCACTACCGAACGCCGAGATGACCGCAGGACACGCGATCGTGACGATCACAACGGCGTCCCTCACAAAGATCGCCCGCCCAGAAACTTTGATATCCCCAGCCGCGACAAGGACGCCGACGAAGGCGAAGGCAGGCCGCGCAACGGACTTTCTAGAGGAAAGTCTGAGCTGTGGCACAAGCCCGAGTCTGAGCTGACACCGCGTGAACGGATCGACAAGGTGAAAAGCTGGAGAGACCGTGATAGACAGCCAGAGACCACCGATGACCGCAATGGTGGCGGGCGTCGTTTTGACAATCGTTGGTCAGGGGCACGCGACATCCGCGAGCCTCGTGGTGGTGTTGAGCGTGATCCCGAGTGGCTGGAGGACCCCGTTGAGGACGAGGTCGAGAAGCAGCATACGGAGGAGGATCTCAAGAAGTTTATGGAGAGCATGAAGGCTACCAAGGCCCCGGTGCAAACATTGGTGCAAACATCGGTGCAAACATCAGCGGAGGAAAAGACCACCACCGTCAGCGCCGCTGCAGCTGCTGTCGTTGAGGTGGACAAGACCAAGGTGATTTCGGCGCCCGCCATTGAGGCCGCCGGGCCAGACAGGTTCTTCTTGAGCGCTTTCGGAGGGAATGCTGTTGAGCAGGCACCGGCAACCCCAGAGGCCAACCAGGATCTCCTCACCAAGGCCAAGACGCCAGGCAAGGCGTCTCGTTTCACGTCTTTCTTTTCTCAACCCCCCCAGGAGGAGGCTCGGCACAAAACGGAGCCACCCACCCCGGCTTCTCTTCTTTTGCCGAACGGGGCCGGGGGTGCCCCTGACGCGAATCGTCAAGACGACGAGAAAGAAGCTTTTCAGCAACTGCTTCTCAAGCTGCAGCGTCAGACGCTTGGCAGCAGTTCCACGCCACCAGTAGCAAACGCGTTTCAAGACCCGCCCCAGACTCATATTTCGCAGTCGCTCCAACAGCAGCCACAACAAACACAACAGTTCCCCTTGCATCTTGGGCAAAATCCTGGAAGTGGCGTCACGTCCCCCGAACCTTATCAGCAGCCGTTTCCAGGGGTTAGGGATAACATGCGTCAGCAACGGCCCCCAGTACACGCTCAAGAGATCCTCCAGCCACGTCCTATTATTGCAAACCAGACACAGCATGTACGATCCGAGCAACTGCTGCAGGAGTTTATCGGGCAGCAGCAGGCTCAGCAGAAAGCTCAGCAGCAGCAGGCCCAGCAACAGGCTCAACAGCAAGCTCAACAGCTGCGACAGCAACAACAGCAGCAGCAGCAGCAGCAGCAGCAGCAACAACAACAACAACAACAACAACAACAGCAGCAGCAGCAGCAGCAGCAACAGCAACAACAACAACAACTGCAGCAGCAACAGCAGCAGCAGCAACATCTTGCCGCTCAGGCCATGCTTGCTTCTCAGCAACAACAGCTCCCGCCACGCTCCATGGCAACTGATACCAGCAATGCCGAATTCTTGAGAAACCTCATGAGGACAGCCCCCGATGCCAGAAGCACTGGCCAGATCCTGGTCAATATGGGCCAGCCCAAAAATCATCAGATGACGTTGCAGGAACGCGAAATCGAGTACGGCCGTGATATGCGGTCCCAAGTGCGCCAGATTCGCTCCCAGGGTCCCCCAGGCTTCATGGACGAGCGTTTCCAGCAACAACCCCCCGAGCAGGATCTGCGCCTCCAAGGCCAGCCGACGCAGATTCTCCAGCGCGGCCCGCCTCCCGGGCTCGACCAAGTGCCTCCCAACTGGATGTCCAATGCTGCTCAGCTACCGCCGCCCCAGCAGCGTCACCCTATGATGGCGCCACCAGGGCTGGGCAACGGGCCCAACCGCAACATGCCCCTGCAAGGCATGTTCCCTCCCAACTTCCCCCCGGGCGGCTTTCCTCCCCCGCCTGACGCCATGGTCGGCATGCCTCCACGGAACATGGGCCCGCCTCCTCCCGGCTTCTTCGCAGGCCCTCCACCACCCGGCTTCTTGCCGCCTGTCATGGGCTTCCAGGGCCCTCCCGGTCCCGAGCATGGCTTTGCTGGCCCCTTGCTTCCGCCTCAGACGGCGGGAACCATGTACCGTCGCCAGTAAAGCCTTGGTGGCTCGCATCCAAATACGGAGCGCATCGCATCATTCATGATATATATAATATAATATATATTATATTACCCACCAACGAGGTCTCGCTCACTCTCAACGTCGTCATTTGATCAATCAGTTATATATGCTGGTGGTCCAGCCTCCTCCACATCCGGCGCTTCGTCAAAATCGAAATAGTTCTCCTTTGTTAATTTTAATTGCCTTTTTGGTTCGGGCCTTGACGATAACGCGCACCAGTCTCGGCTTTCACCAGACCCACGCCACCACCCTCGGTGGTTCTGCGCTTCTTTGCCTTGAAGAATAGCCGCCAAAAGCATGCGGGCACGGGCAGGGCAGAAAGTGCAGAAAGTGCAACAAGTGGTGCTGTTTCAACGTGGGCATCTCTGGACGGGAAGATCAAGGGGAATTGAATTGTGGAACCAGTTGCTTCATTCATCCATGGGCTGACGGGCTGGCATTGGGGTTCTTGGCAGAAAGGACGACATGCACGGGAACGGGAGGGAGAGACGGTGGTGTTTGATGAAAGCTACAGTATAGTGGAGTGGCGGAGACGCAAACTTATAGCAACGAGGCCCCCTCATCCTCTAGGTCCTGTGAGAAAGTGGTACCGTATCCCTCTGTCCTGACTATAAGCGACGCAATTGCCTATTCAAATATATAGATAGGTATCAGTCTGGTAGCCAAGAAATACAATCCAAATGACAAACGTGGAGCATACTACTTTGCGACAAAGGCGACTGACTGACTGACTGGCTGGCTCGTTTTCAATACTTCACAAACAGCACAGATATAACCACAACACATAAAGTATATATACTCGAAGGTCATATTATTCTCCATCAACAAGGTAAGTAGCACGATGGGGGAAAAAACTCCATCAATCATCCATCCTGTCATCCTTAGGCTAAGCGCGCCGCGCCAATTTCTCTAAACTCGTGAGACGAGGAACCGACTCTACCATTCCCGCCCCCTCTCCGCGCTTAGCAAACTCAACTTTGTCTTGTCGTGATGCAGGGAGAAGGGGAGGGAAAAAAACAAAGAAAAAAAAAGACAATGTGCGAAATATGGACGACACGCATCTGGAAATCGTGAGAAGAGGTACCGTACTAACAAACATGCAGCCCTGCTGGTGCGAATATGGCGCAGACCCCGTTCGTTCATTGCTCGTCATGTCATGTCATGTCATGTCGCAGCCTTTGGCAAAGAGACACAATAACAAAAGATATAAATAGGTCATCATATCCTAATGCCCAGGAACCGTCTCTTCTTATCCTTGTGTGGTTTCTCGGGAGTGGGCGGCGCGGCGCTGCCGTTGCTCGAGGGCCTCCCGACAAGAGACATTTGCGCCATGGCTTCGGTGGGCGGGCCCACGGCCGACGGGCGCCTGCCATTTGCTCCCGGAGGCCCGGCAGAGCCGTTGTGAGGACGCGGTGCTCCTGCGCTCATGTTTGCCCCCCGGCCCGCGGGCGGCAGTTCCGGCCGCGGCGGCGCGGGACGCTCCAGGAGGTAGGCGGGGACTTTGGGTTTGGGGCGGTCGATAGGGAGGTCGAGCTTCCGCCGATCGACGGTCAGGTCGCCGAGCTGGCGTATAAACAGCTGCGGCGTCAGCATGTGGCTGGTCACGAGGACAATGTCGCGGTTCTGCTTGGACGACACCTCGTAGCAGGCGCGGCTTTCGCTAAAGGTGGCGCCGCCGGCCAGGAAAACCATGATGCGCTGGCGGTTCTCGGGCGGTCTTCGGCCGGTGGATGCCCAGTTTGGCCTGCCGGCGCGCAGCGAGCCGGCCTGGAGGTCCTCGTCGGGGTCCAGCGGAGGTTTGGTTGAGGGGAAGGAGGCGTAGTCGAGAGTACCCTTGCAGAGCTCGTCGAGCATGGTCCGCATGGCCGTTTCGTAGCGCGACAGGGCATTGACGCCGTCCTCGTCCGTTGGCGGCGGGGGGGGAGGAGGCTTGGAGTTCTTGGCAAACAGCGGCTGGGGAGGGGGTCGGACGTCCTTGATGTTGTCTCTGAGGGAGCGGCCGCCGAGAAGATCAAGGTTGACGATGGCCTCGCCGTCACTGACGGGGAGCTGGGAGTGTGCCAGCAGCCGCTTCATGTCCTCCTTGATGACGCCGTCTCTGTGCAGGATCCAGATCATGATGAGCCGCAGACGGTCGGCGGGCAGGGTGGCCGGGTCGTCAAGCAGGCGCACCACCTCGTCAAGGATGTTTTTGGGCTTCTTATAGTCTTCGTCGAGTCCTGTCGACAGGGTCTGCTCGAGGGCTGCGAGGTCGGGCAGCTTCTGGGCCTGGAAGGCGTTCATGCACTTTTGGGCCATGCTGATGTGCAGAGAGTAGGCTGCCTTTTGGGTCTGGAACTGGGGCAGCCCGGCGAGCATGTCCTTGATGGTGTTGAGGTTGGACCTGTCGCTCTCCTTGGCAAAGTGGGGGTTCGCCTCGATGAACTTGTTGAAATCGGCCATGAGCCTGTCGATGGTGTCCTTCATGTGGCGGTGACGGTTTTCGACCCAGACCTTGTCGCCGTCGTGCAGCTCCATGTCCTTTTCCTCGGCGTCGGGCCTCCCTTCGTTGCATAGCACGCGGAACCGGACCTTGTCCGTGTCCTTGATGGGGAGGAGGTCGTGGGCCATGGCCTGGTACGTGAACTCGTGCAACAGCGGTGCCAAGAGATCCATGGTGCGGTCGGTAATGACCAGGACGCCTTGCGGTCGTCCGGTTCCGTCCCCGAAGCCCGGCGTGAATTTGGCATACTCGTCAAGCTCCTCCTGCACGAAGCGTGCCAGGTGTTGGCAGAGCACGCTGGCCTCGTGTGTCGGTTCCCTGGGTTTGTAGTACCGTATTTTGGGGTATTCGCCGAGCAAGACGCACACGCTCATGATCTGCCGTGTTGTATTTATTTATTTATTGCCTGCCAGTTAGCCCGGGTCCTTGGATTGGTTTGATTGTTCACTTGGTCCTGCCACACCCACCTTTTGGGCCAGTATTCCCAGATGGGCTCGTACGAGGTTGTTGCAGCTCGGATGGAATAATATCGGGAAGCTCCAGGGGTCTCGGAATGTCACGAGGTGCGACTCGCGCGGGTAAAAATCGATAAAGACGGTGTCGAAGCCGTTGCGGCGCTGCTCAAACGCCCTGCTATTCTCGAGCTTGTGCCGCAGCTCCGGTGCGAGAAGCGCAGTCCATACCAGGTAGGATTTGCGATAGCGACCGACATCAAGGTCTGCGAGCAAAAAGTCGACGAGGTATGGTTGCGGCGAGAGAATGTAGACGGCATCGGTGTCGGGGTTCATCTCACGGCGCTCCTCGATGCGCTCGACATCTAGCAGGTAGGCGGGCAGGCAGGCAGGCAGGGTGCGTCAGATTGCATTGCACTCCATGAGCAAAGTTCCACGGCGCAGGTGATCAAACGTACTTGTGATGTTCTCCTTGAGGATGTCGTCAGTATTGACCACATTCCCAACAACCTCGGCGGTTCTCTCGTCCATGACCAAGACTTTCCACTGTCGGAGCAACCAACGAGGCGTTGTCAGCAGAGCTCCTTCTCATCAGGATATATATATATGCACCTACTTCTCCTCTGGTGGCCTTCCGAACCGCTTCCAGAATAACTACAAGCATCGCATGTCAGCGCGCCTTTGTCGTTTCCTTCCCGAACCATGTTGGGATCCACAGTGCGAGGGCAGCGCGGCGGAAACGCACCATCGCGAAGCTCGTTGATTGTCGTGACGGGCATCTTGGCTGCTGGGAACTTTGACCGGGACACTGGGTGGTCTTTTGCAAGGTCCCGGTTCTCTTTGGTGTCCTTTGCGGTCCTTTGCTGACCTTTGCTGTCCTTTGTAAGGGAGGGAGGGCGGATTGGTTCGGGCAGTCTTGGTGCGGCGGTGGTGGACGAGGAGCAACAAAGTCGGACCGACGATTGGGGGTTCCTTCGCAATGGATTCGCTCGAGCGTGGGCGTCTTTCTAGGGGTATGGCAAATTACAGGGAAAACAAGGTCGCGAGTCGTGCGGTGAAGGTGGCAGTCAGCTGGGCTGGACGGGAGCAAGGGGAGACGGTGACGTGACGGTGAAGGATGTGGAGTCGCAGAGGAGAGGACGAGAGGAGAGGAGAGGAGAAGAGAGGAGAGCAGAAGAGAGGAGAGGAGGAGAGAGTAGAATGGGACTGTTGTCAAATGATGCACTGTAGACGATAAAGAAAGAGTGGGATATGATATTCTGCTTTGTTTCAGAGTTCGATGGTGAGTGAGTGAGATGTGAGATATGGATGGTAGATGGTGGTAGATGCTAGTGGTAGATGGGTTGATATGGTAGATGGTGTGTGTGGATGGGTAAATACGAGTGCGAATGCATTCATTGGTGGGGGTGGACCAAACGACTCGAGTTGGGTGGCAGGCTGCGCAGCGTTATCAAAACAGCAAATATCCCCCACTTTGGTATCCATAATGAACATTTGCTCGCTCATATGTATATCTATCCAAGAGACTATCTAGATACTGCTTTGGTATTCATTCACTTTGGCACTCACTCCCATGCCGGCTTTCCCCGGCCGAGATACTTATCAACATCCACATCCCCGTAAAGGTTCGACTTCAAAATCTCATGGTGCACCCTCTCTCGCCTCTCTTTCTCCTTACGCTGCCGCCGCCCCATCGTCTTGCCCTTCTTTCCCCTCTCTTCGAGAATCGCCCTTCTTCTGGCCTCAGCCTTGTTCCTGTCAGGCGCCGCTGCGCCGACACCCAAAACGTCGCTCTTCTCCCTCGTCTTTATGGGCATGTGTATCCCTTCCTGGCCAGGGGGGCCGAGTCCAAGACGTGCGTCGGGGTCCCAGCCAAACGATTGCAGGTGGGCGAGACCCATGCGTCTGCGGTCAAGATGCGAAGGCGGGTGCGAGTGCTCCAGGCACACCTGATGGGCGATGGAAGCTTCGTGTGTTTTTACTTTATTTGATGACGGGCATGTGGAGTAGAGCTGCCGTGCTCCGGTCGCGTCGTCGTCGTCGTCGTCGTCGTCGTCGTCATTGTCGCCTAGAGTAGAAGCGAGAGGGAGAGAGCAGACAGGGCAGACGGGTGCTTTGTCGGACGGCTCATGAGTAGTAGCCTTTGCAGACAGATGGGCTTCTTCGCGGCCGTTGGGCATCACGATACTGAGGTAAGCGTCAGCGACCAATTCTGCAGGCTTCTTCTTGCCTTGGGCCTCTGCAGAGGCGGAGCCGTCGGGGGACGACGCACGAACAAACTCGACTCTTTGGAGCTTGAGGCCGGCGCCGAAAGGGCGTTTGAGGTGCAGCGGAACATCTTCATCTTTGCTATCGTGCTCCATCGCCAAAACGCCTGCGTAGGATCCTTTGTGTTGGCTTGGAGAAACTTCACTACGACTTATTCGCCATCATCACAGTAAAATAGTGCCGCCCCGTCAACAGCCGCCGTCAGCTGCATAGATTTTAGGTAATTATGACGTAACCTCCCGTAATCCCGGTTCCTGCTTAAGTAATCGCGAAAGCTTGGAATGGATCATCATCATGAAATGAATACGTGGAACCCCGAAGCTAACTTATCGTATTATTGCTTCTTTTACTGTTGTGTGCGCCCACAATGCCCATTCCATTCCTCGTCCACGTCCTCGAAAACGGTCCTCCCGAGTTCCTGGTTGAACACTGGAAACCCATCTTCCAGACCGTCGCAGCCATAACAGCCCTCGTCCTGCTCAAGCTGTACACTCGTGGCGCGAGCAATCCCATATCCGTCGCCCATGGCAAGCTCCACGGCAAAGTCGTGCTTCTCACCGGTGGCACGTCCGGCATCGGGGCCGCCGTCGCCGAGGACCTCGCCGCGCGCGGCGCCCAGCTCGTTCTCCTCACCCACACGCCGCCCGGCGATCCGTTTCTGGCCGAATTCGTCCAGGACCTGCGCGCACGCACGGCCAACAACCTGATATACGCCGAGCAGGTCGACCTGTCCAGCCTCCACAGCGTGCGCAAGTTTGCGACCAAGTGGATCGATAACGCGCCCCCGCGACGGCTGGACATGGTGATTCTCTGCGCCTCCACCTTGGCTCCTCCTGGATCCGAGAGACGCGAGACCCGCGACGGTGTCGAGGAGACATGGGCCGTCAACTTCTTGGCAAACTTCCACTTGCTTGGCATTCTGAGCCCCGCGATCCGCGCCCAGCCCTTTGATCGCGACGTGCGCATCATCATGGCCACCTGCTCCAGCTACATATCCTCGCCGTCCCTCAGGGATGGCGCCTCCCCGCTCTCCAACGACGATTGGTCCCCGTCCAGAGCGTACGCCCGGAGTAAACTCGCTTTGATGATTTTTGGCCGTGCCTTCCAGAAACACATCGACGCATACAAGCGGCCTGACGGGCTGCCGTCCAACGCCCGCGTCATACTTGTCGACCCGGGTCTCACCCGTACCCCGGGCATGCGAAGATGGCTGACGCGAGGCACTCTCTGGGGCCTCGCCTTGTATCTATCCACATATGCCATGCCGTGGATGCTTCTCAAGAGCTCTGGCCGTGGTGCCCAGTCCATAGTGTACGCTGCCATGGAGCCCGTCCTCAGGCGAGTTCCGGGGGGCAGGATCATAAAGGAGTGTGGCGAGGTGGACCCGTCAAGACGGGATATTGATGATGAAGAGACGGCCAAGAAACTGTGGGAGGGCAGCGACAAGCTGATTGAGACGGTCGAGAAAGAGCAGGCCAAGAAGAGGGCCCAGGAGAAAAAGCGCCATGAGGAGGCCAAAAGAAACCAAGAGGAGAAGGAAAAGGTTGACGAGATCGAGTCCTTGGTGAATGTAATAAAAAAGGGCAAGCAGTTGCAAGCCCAGCAAACCCAAGGTCGGAAAGCCAAGGGAAAGAGGAATTAGGCCAACTTTATAATATCTGCCCCCCCCCCCCAGTTTAAAACATTATTTTCATCGAGGCGCAAGCATGCCTCCAAGTCATACAAGACCTACATGTGGGCAAACGGTTATCCGAGTTCGGCTGCGGGAGCAGCAAATTCTCTACTTTGTATTCAATCCCAACGCTTGCGTATCAGTCCATCAGTCATTATGCATCAAATCATGCCAAGCCCGGAGGAAATTAACGTAAACCAGCCCTCCACAGCAAACTCCTACTTATCGAGATGGAAGCATATGCGACTAAACCATGTCGCCTTGTCCCTGTCCCTGTCCCTGTCCCTGTCCCGTGATAGACTTGGTATAGATATCCGGCACCGCCGGCACGCTGGGAACTGATGGCAGATTTTGAGACTGATTTCTCAACAACGTAAGAGGCGGTCGTATTTCCTTCCCCATCCTATCCCCTTCCCTCAGCCGCGCCGCCGCCAATCGCCGTGGGTGGTTGGACCGCGCATGGAGTGCATGCAGACGAGCCGGGTTTTCATGGTAAAAAGAGCCTTCGCTCCCTCCGCCAGCGTTGGACCGATCATCATCGACGTCCGAGAAGCGGTCCTCGCCGTAATCCTCGTCCGACGCCATGTCTCCGACTGAGGATGCAAAGCTGCCACCAGGGTTCATAGGCATGGTGATGGACCGGCCCAGCAATCCGGGTCGAGGTGACATGGTTGCATTGCCATAAATACCGTGGCCCATGGTGTTAGCGCCGTTTTCATGCATCAAAGCCGGAGGCCGATCCGTGAAGCCATTTTGAAAGGAGCTATTTGAGGCTTGATGTAGGATCGGCAGAATCTGTTCGTCGTAGAGCTGCGCACCAGACTCGTACGTGTCGGGTGCGTATTCCGTCACTGTGCGGGAAGATTGGCCATCGTCGTCACCAAAATGGCTGTCTCCTGGGCCGTCAAAGAAGTCGTCAAGACTGTCGAGCTTGGTCACGAGATCACCAACGTTGCTGTGTGCTCCGTCCGACATCATGGTTTCGGTGCGGTCGAGAGGCTGGAAGTAACCATATGGGAATTCGTCTGCGTGGAACTCGACTTCTGTCGTTGTATCCGGCATCGTTGCTGACCCCTCAGCGCTCTGGCACATGTAAAAGGCGGCGTGTATGTTGGCGCGCGTCGAGTCCGTCTTTTTCGCCGGTATGGGAATAGCCCAACCCGACTCCTCCGGAATCCCAAACAAGCTCTGTGTTCTCTCATACTCCTTGCGGATCGCGCGCGAGGTCGGGCGCGTCATAATCATTCGCAGATGATGACTATCCATGGAGCTGGCCGGCATTACCCTGATGTTGTCGAGAACGTCGATGGCTTCCATGCAAAACTCTGTTGGAAGCAGGCGCAACAGGGGCGAGATCAGGTCCGACCCGTGCCCACTGATGTCAGGATTTCTCATATCAACTTCTGGCAATGCCACTCTGAGAATTCGCATGGTTTGGATCTTAACCCAAGGAAGAGAGTTCGTCAGAAGCCCCATGCAAAAGGTAACCATCTTGAAGTCAAGCTGCGGCAGGAAGTGGTCCTTGAGAGCAGAGAAAAGCTGCCCGAGGAAGTCCAGACAGTCAGGAAACTTGTGTGAGATGTAGTCATCCAGCGCCATGGCGATGCTCGTCAAACCTTGCAGCTGGCACACTCTTGCAAGTGCCTCTGCCGTCTCAAGAATGCTCTCATTGATCCTCCCATCAGACATCTCCAACTCCTGAAGTAGCCTTGGGAAATTTGCCAAGATGGCAAAGAAAACCCGGTTATCATCTCCCACAAGAGGATCGCTTGAAAGCCGCGCCAGCTTGTCAATGGTCGAGAGCGTCGCATCCCAGCACAGCGATGACCGGAGGCCCTTGTAGAGTAGCGGCTGTATGCCCTCAAAAGGCCCATCCCATCTGGAGGGTTGGCCATCCAGGAGGAGTTGCCGTATGTGCAAGGGCTGAAGATCGACCTTGTTCAGAAATTCATCCAGCATCCCAACCGCCTCCAGAAACTCTCTTTCGTTGATGGAATCCAGGCAAGCACATATGGCCCAGAACAGCTGCGGCAGGTTGAGGAGGTAATCAACTTCCAACTCCACGATCAAGGTACGTAGCGTAGCCAGGATCTCCATGGCAAACGTTTGGATCTCGGTATCCTCGTCCGCAATCGTGTTGGACAGGCGGGCAAGCATGTCTCCCAGCATCAAGTGATCAAGGGAAGTCAGGATGCAACGGAATATCTGGAAAGACCGGCAGGCCAGGTGTCTCACGGGGCACGATGTCGCCCAAGTGAGCGAGAGCTTGCCCCACTGCTCCTTGATTCCAGGAAATGTCATCTCAAAGGTCTTGACCACCACGGCCGTGAGATGCTCCATACTTGGAGGCACTTTGTTATCATGGCTATCGCCCTTGCCGTTTCCGTCTTCGTAGCCCCATACTACGAGCCGGTCATGTCGTCGTATCGAATCGATCAGGTCCTCTATCGGTTTTTTGCTTTCGGCGTGTGCCTCGTCATCCAGTCGTGAGATGACGAGCTCGTGAATCAAGTGGACCAGCATTTCGCGCGCCTGTTCTTGCACCAAGGGTGTATAATGGTCCCACAAAACTGTCACCACCTGCAGAAGGATTGGAAGATGGTCCTGGCTGATGCCCACGGGAGATACCATCAAGTCTACAAGTAGAATCATCGATAGCTGTCCAAGCGAGAACCCAGCCTGCTTGGTCCCCATTGGGAGGGCTTCGGCAAGATCGGCGCAGTATGGAAGAAGGTTAATGTCGGGCGGAGGTGGTAGAGTATCTCGTTTCTCGTTTGGTGCCATGGCCTTGGGGTTTATCTGCATCAAAAGGAATCCAACAACCTTCATGCTCGGGGCGGCATTGGTGCTCGATAGGAAAACGACAACTTGCTTGGCGTACTCGACGAAATTCTGCTCGCGCCTATCCAGGCAAAGCGAGATTATGAAATCGAGAATCAGCCGAACGTTTCCGGGATGAGGCCCCGTCGCCAACGCCTGCCATAAAGCCTGCACCTCATTATGTAGCGAGCCGCTGGACTTTATAGTAAACTCGAGCAGATTGGCCAGTAGCACATAAGAGTAGGCGGTAGGGCCCCCGTTAGGATCTACCTTGAGCTCAATGGCCTGGATCCATGGTAAAATAACGGCCACCACGTTGCGCTGGTGCGACGGCGATAGCTCCTTGAAGAAGAGGGTAAATTGGGAAAACAGGTGGAAGGCGAGCTCGGTATATCCTTTGGCGAAGCGCTTCGATATCTCGAACTGGGCGAGTTTGTACACAGCCTGGGTCTTATCCGAGATGCTGATGTCAAAGTCCTGAATCTTGGAGTTGCGTTGCTGTCGTTCCTCCAACGCCTTGAGAATATGAGCTGCCCGAGACCTCATCTCACTGCGATCGTTGCCGAGGGTGTACAGGCTCAGCCCAAGCATCTTCCAGAATGGACAAGGATAGCTGGGATTATCAAGTATAACTTGCGTCGCCACCATAAAGTAGCTCTCGAGAACTTTGGGAATATCGGAGAGATAACAACGCGACATGCAGTGCTCGAGGAGATAGGGGTGATCTCGATTGTGGACGACGAGGTTCTGCAGCGCCCGGCGACCAATGAGATTCACTTGATTGCTATTCGAGTTGAATATGGTCTCGATCCAGGTGAGCAGGCGACGAATGTCAAATTGTAGACGGACCCCGCCGTCCGTCATAACACCGAGAGGCCCAGCGCAGAGTGCGGCCATGGCGCTCAGTGCAGCGGTCCTCAGGTTTCGCTTCTCAATCTCCATCGCGGCTGTGACGGTTCCTCTTTCGCCGAGTGATGATTGCTGATCCATCAGTGACTGCCTCATCGTGCTCTCGCGAGCCCTGATCTCCGTCTGGTTAGGTGAAAAGCCGCACCACTCCTCCATCAACGAAAATGCCGACTTTCTTGACTCAAAGTTCATCCACAAGGCAGGATTATCGCTCTTGTTGATGCCCTCGAAAAGCTGTTCCATAATGCCGCAATAGTGGCGGCGAAGCTTCTGGAATTCCCAATCCATCTGCACCTCACCGTCCATCAGAAACAGCTTTAGGTCCGTGGTGAAGCTTGTCAAATTTCGTAAGATTTCATCGTTTTGATATACTTCCTTTTCTTGAAGGAAGTGCGCCGTCAGTTTGTACACATGAGCCAACTCCGTGCGCATCTGGTCCAAAGTCCGATTCCGTTTGGGACTGCTATTGGTACGCTGGTGCGCCCGAGTTTTGGACTCGTTGTTGACCTGGTCAATGGGGCTTCTGAGCTCTGAAAGAAGGGTAGGGTAAAGGCGTATGTTGATGGAGCCCATAGCTGACACTGTTGCGTCCCTCACCGAGGTGGATGGTACCCGGAATAAAGGTGTTAGAATCTTGATGAGCGTGCGCACATTGAGCTTTTTCCCCTCCATCATATTTGTGTTCTTTGACCCCTTGCGCGAGTGTTGTGGTGTGCTATTTTGGCCGGGAGGTACGGGTGCCGTAGGCCCGGGATCGCCCAGTGTTGTGCAGGCAAATATGAGATAGAGTCTCCATTGCTCGACGAGCACCTCGGGCTGTGTGGTCGTCGGCCGCCCCGTAAGCCTGGCGCTGCCCGCCTCGGCTCCATACCTCGCGCCCCTATTGGGATCGCCGATGGCGAGGATAGCTGGATAGAGTTGGACGATACGGTTGGAGACGAGATCGCGACATATCATGACTGTGAAGGGGCATTTATCGTGGGCCAGATTAATGAGTTTGGGAAAGACTTTGTACCAGAGTGTGGTGTCATACGAGACATCACTCGTGCATAGCTCGACCAGAGCGGCTTGGTTGTTGCTGTTCTGCATCCCCCTCTGGAGCCGGCTTCGTTCTGCTACTGATAGATGCTCATCCTTAAACTCCATCACTTGCTTGGAGTCGTTCTCAAGGATATCGATGAGCCTCGGGGTGTCTTTCTCCAACTTGTCGCCCAAGACCTGGTCAAATTGGGTGATAAGTCGGAGGACAGTGATGGCGAAACGTCGCACACGCCTCGACTGGGAGCACAAAAAGAACAAACCATGAGCTTCGGCTTGGTCTACCTCGGCCCAGATTCCTGAGAGATCAAGTTGCAGAGCACGTCGCTCAGGAAGTGGAGAGCCGATATCTTCCGTCTGCGCATCCTTGGCCTTTTGCCGGATCTCATCGATCCAGATTCTGAGTAGGTCCAGATACAACCGCAAAGTGTTCTCGATATGACCAGGCCCCAGCATACCTCCATCGGACATGGTTGAGTACGTGGCGTCAAAATTGAAGATAAAGCGGGCAAACCCCATGGTAACCTGCTGCGCGTGGGTCTGCCGAGCAATAGATTTGAGCGACTGCGTCGCCGAATGGGCGATGCTGGTTTGCACATGAGCCGTCCCAGTACAAAGCAGGTTGATGAGGCTGTTGAAGGAGATATCTGTCGGCAGGCAACGAGGGAGTGCCTGCATGCAGACATGTAGTAGCTCATAGAATGCCTGTTTCTGGGCCTGAAGGTGCTGCTGCTGCTCGTCTCGTCGCTCTTCACGCCGCGAGAAATTGAATGTATCCGATATAGGAGTTTTGGGCACGGGAGCCGCAGGCGCTGGAGGGGGTGGGGGATTGAGCTTTTCGTCAAGGGCTGCCTGACCGCCGAAAGTGTTATCGCAGATGATGGTCACTTTTCCCAGTACCTCGCAGAAGCGCAAGTAGTGCTCACGGACATTCTCGCCCAGTGCAGAAACCGTGAGGGGCCGCGCGAGGTCTTCATCTCGCGACGCCATCGTCGAGAGAGTGGATGCGGGAGGGTGAGCAGAAGGTGAGCTTGCCGGCGAGTGTGGTGTTTTGTCCACTCGTTCAGAGGTCTGGTTGGCGGCGGCGTAACTCTGCGGGAATAGGGGCCGGCCGTCGTCACCACGTTCGAGATCGCCCAATATGGCCAATGAGGCACGGATGCCGATGACCATACGATCTGGATCCAATTGGTCGTACTTTATGTCATCGATGTTGGATCTGAACAGTTCTGCATTGACGAGACTGGGGAAAATGATGGACTTGAAACAGTAGTCGGGGTATTTGAAGCCGATGAGGCGGATAATCTGGATAATGGGTTCTGCAACGGCGGCGTCCGAGGTAAAGAAAGGCCGCTTGAATACCGGTAGTATCAACTTCCAAACGTCTTCGAGTTTCCGGACAACATTCTGATACGCCTCTGCTGTTCGGTACAGATACGTCCACACGAGCCTCGATATAGCTTGAAGGCAGATGGATTGAGTCTTGGGATCTTTGAGATCCTTGAGTTTGGGCTGTAGAGCAAGAACCAGCTGCAGCCACTGGGATGCGATAGCCTCTGCTGGAGAGACACAGAGCGACGTAGCTGTCAATGGGAATGCGACAGGCCAATGCCGGGGCTTGGAGAGCATTTTGGACAACCTCGGTCCAAAAGAGGTCAGGACCTCGGTCCATTTTGGGCTCAAGAATTCAGCATTGCCGGCCTTGGAGGCTATCGGGAGAAGAAGAGCGTCGAGGGCACTGCAAAAGGCACCCTTGATACGCTGTCCGCGAGCCCGCTGAAACATGCGCCCGAGAGTGAGTAGGAATTCGCATGACTGGCCCCATGCCCCCTCGGAGGTTTTGAGCCTCAAAGACCTCATTCCTGCAAGCACCAACTCGGTTCTTCCCTCCTTCTCCCGGCTCCCGATGGGATTGAGGCTCTTCGGTCCCATATCATTGAGATGGCTGTCAATCTCAGATAGGAGTTTCTGCGTTACACCGGAGAAGTTGATCTCGCTCATGGCGCCGAGAACATGCACAAAGATATTCCAGTTGGCCATTTTCAGCGGCGATAGGTTCAGTTGCTCCAGGCTTCCGTTGCCCAGTTGTGTGATGATAACACCTTCGAGCCTATCCTCCAGATCGGGGCCAATTGCAACAAGAGTACTCTGGCCCAATACCTCGAGAAGGACCCGGCAAAGCACGTATATGGCGACGGCAGCCATGCGCTCGGCTTGGACGACATAGAGATCTTTCGAAGCCAGGTTCGCGTGGATTCCGGACACGTGAGAAGGAGGCCCATTGGGAGGCTGGCCTTGATGGGGAGGCTCCGTGTTCCTCCGCTGAAGGAGGCCAACCGATGAGCTGTTTTTGGTTTGGTGCACGCGCTGGTTTGCTTCGCTACGAGCCTCGTTCGCCAATTCGCTTTTTTTCCTCCGCCACACCATCATGCTATCGATCAGCGGTCTCGGATGTCGGCGGGCAATGTGGCCAAGGGCAACTATGGACTGATCAAAGGCAGGGTCGACCCCGGGTCCGCAGATCTGGTCGGTACATTGTTCGAACTCGTAAGGAATGCATTGGCTCATTTTTTCTTCCACTTGGGCAATGAACTACGCCTCCGGTCAGCCTTTGATGCTCGCCCAATGCTGCTAAGCAGCGAACGTACCGATGTCAGCAGTACGTGCAGCGAGTATTCCCCGATGGTCTCCCGATCATCCCTATGGTGTCGGGAAGAGTGTGAGCGGTGTTGCGATTGGTCGCGTCTTGACCGGCTATGCATCCTTTCGACCTTGCGCTGGTAGGCGGGGTTTGTTTGGGGGTTCTGTGGATTAGATGAAAGGGTAGCACCGGAAAGCGAGGTGAATGACCTTGCTTCAGAGTCGATGCGCGGGATAGGGGGTATGTCAGGTATGAATCCAGCACCAGCAGCAGCTATAATCTCCGGGCTGAGCGGGCTCGACGTAGAGCTGGCGATGCTCCCGTTACGCGAGTGTTGGATGCCATGTACAATGGAAGTCTGTCGGTGATGGCCATACGACACGTTCTTGGGATCGACGAGCCTCTCGAGGACACCGCCGATGACGATACCGCCTCTAGGATGCGACGAGTGGAGTCTGGGGGATGTAATCGAGGAGGAGGCCGAATGCGTCTGCGACGGTGGCAAGGGAAGCTTCTCGAGCGAGGATTCGCGTGAATGTGCTATGGACCTCGAGACAGTCGTGTCAAGAGCAACCGGGCGCAGCGTGCGGTCCCAGCCCTCGTCGACGTAGTCACCCAGCCTAGAAGCTGAACGGGACGGAGCCCTCGAGGAGGGGTCTCCTATATGGTCCGGCAGTGTCTGCGACGACGGACCTACGTGGTACGTGCGATTTGTCAGTACTGGAGCACAAACCGTCTGGGCAGCCCAATCCCGTCTGTTTGCCGGTTTGGGTACCCTTTCTCCCTGACAGTTTTTGCCGTCCAGCAGAATAAAGTCTCAACGATCTCGATGGTTATGAAATCCTGGGTGAGCATGAGACGTTTCGGGGGCAGTCGTCCATAATATTTACATGTGGGGCAAGTTTGGGGGGGGTTTGGGGAACGAGATTCTCCTTGTGCGCCTATGGCGTCGGTCGTATCAAGAGAGGGACGGCCCAGGCGCCAATGCAGCTTCCAAGAGTCGCAACAATTGGCGATTTGCAGGGCATCAGGCAGTGTCGTGTGCCGCCAATGTGGGCATTGTGATGCGTGGATGTCGTCCCATTGTGTTGGCTTTGAGCTTTGTTTGTGGGAACCCTTGACAACGTGAATAGTGGGGAGGGCGAGACGGAATAGGAAATACCAAGGATTCACTCTGACACGCGAGCAGCTGCAACTGCCCTTTTGAAAGAATACTCTTCCACTCACCCATTTTGTCGTAGGGTCAAATCCCATTTCCCGTTCTACCGCATCAAGTTTGGACTTTCGTGTAGCCTCGCTGTAAATGGCCACCAGGATACGTGCGTGCGTGGTAGCAATAGTAGTATGTAGTAACGGGGTTGGGTTTGGTTGAAAAGTGAACAGAGGTTGCGCCTTTTTTTTTTCTCTGGGGGTGGAGAGTCAAGGGAGAGCGCTCTTCCAGCTAAGCGATTTGAGGTTCTGCTCCAAAGACCCTGGACCCGTCGCCGACCGCGTCGCCAATATGTATAATAACTTATTAACCAAAACATGCCCTACTTGCTTCCTTCAAGTTTCTTAGCAGCTATTCGCACCATTAGTCCTGACTGCGATATGCTATTGACTAACTTGTCCTGGGCGCAAGGATATAACTCAGCTCCTCTATTGCCTGGTACCTACTGCTGCAGGTGTACGGATACTTCGGGTGCAAATACTACCCAAGCATCCATTCTCAACACATCAAGCATCGTCAGACAACCAGTGAACCCGTTGTGGATGTTGTGCGTGCTGAGCTGGCTAGTGCGGCATCGTGGATATATAAGATGTTCACGTGCCGGTCCCCTGTCATCTGTCAACGTGTTTTATTACTTGGCGTCGGAAGGGGTGTTCTTACTTAAGAAACGCTGTATTCAAATCTCATTTGTCGTATTCGGTTTCGTCCCTATAAGATCATATGATCTGATCTGATCAATTGTTGAGCCTTATCAGACCTATCGATCGATTCTTGTAGATAGCCAGAACGTCTGCTCACCCCAACTGCTGACAGCCGTAGTCTAGTGATTGGATAGTCTATAGCCAAGAACAACATTTACGTACTGCGGAGTTGATACATTTCTCTGTTTGATAACTTTCTCGCTCTTCCATCCTTCCACCTTTCTTTTGGAGTTCCGGCGTGCTTGAGGAGTAGAAAATCGCCCCCCCGAGCCTCTTATCAGCCGCAAATCAACTACATCCACTTTCACTCTTCATACTCGGGCCGCTGTCGTTTGGCTTCATCCGCATCACTATCCCGCACAATAGGTGGCTTTGCGCAGTCGTTCCCCATCCCGTCCCGTCACCATGCCGTCCTTCGACGCCTTCGACGCCGTTGTCCTAACAGTAGTCACAGCCGGGACCGTTGCATACTTTACCAAAGGAAAACTATGGGCAGTTCAAAAAGACTATGGATACACTCTCCCCAACGGCGCTCCCACAAAGGCTGGCAAGTCGAGAGACATTATTGCGGTTATGGAGCAGACAGGGAAGAACTGCGTTGTTTTTTACGGCTCACAAACGGGTACCGCAGAAGACTATGCCTCTCGGTTGGCTAAGGAAGGCAAGAGTCGTTTTGGCCTTGACACTATGGTCGCGGACCTTGAGGACTACGATTACGAAAACCTCGACGCCATTTCAAACGACAAAGTCGTCATGTTTGTCCTAGCTACCTACGGCGAAGGCGAGCCTACGGACAACGCCGCCGACTTTTATGAGTTCCTCACCGGCGATGAGGTCGCCTTTTCCGAGAGCCGAGACCCCCCTCTCGATAATCTCAGCTACGTCGCTTTTGGTCTTGGTAACAACACCTACGAGCACTACAACACCATGGTTCGCAACGTGGACCAGAAATTGCAGAAGTTGGGCGCACGCCGTATTGGAGAAGCAGGCGAAGGAGACGATGGTGCTGGCACAATGGAGGAGGATTTTCTGGCTTGGAAGGACCCTATGTGGGTTGCATTGGCGGAGAAGATGGGTCTCGAGGAGCGCGAGGTCGTCTACGAGCCTGTTTTTGCGGTCACGGAGCGGGAGGGATTATCCGTGGACTCCGCCGAGGTTTATTTTGGTGAACCCAACAAGTTGCATCTTGAGAAAACCGCTCGCGGGCCGTTCAATGCTCACAACCCGTACATTGCGCCAATTGCCGAGTCGAAGGAACTTTTCCGTGTCAGAGACCGCAACTGCCTGCACATGGAATTCGACATCAGTGGGTCGAACCTGAGCTATCAAACCGGTGATCACATCGCGGTCTGGCCTACGAATGCTGGCCAGGAGGTTGATCGCTTCCTTGATATAATCGGCCTCGCAGAAAAACGTCATAGCGTCATCGCCGTCAAGGCTCTCGAGCCAACCGCCAAAGTTCCCTTTCCTACACCAACCACTTACGATGCCATTGTTCGTTACCACATGGAAATCTGCTCACCTGTATCCCGCCAATTCCTCGCCAACCTTGCGGCGTTTGCGCCTGACGAGGAGAGCAAGGCAGAGATGGTGCGACTTGGCAACGATAAGGATTACTTCCACGAGAAGACGGGGACGCACTTTTACAACATTGCCATGATCCTTGAGTCCGTCGGCAAAGGCCAAAAGTGGTCCAACGTCCCTTTTTCCATCTTTATCGAGAGCATCACGAAGCTACAGCCCCGCTACTATTCCATCTCGTCGTCATCCGCAGTGCAGCCCAAGAAGATCGCAGTCACTGCTGTCGTTGAGAACCAAATGATCGTCGGCAGGAAGGATCCGTTCAGGGGCGTGGCCACCAATTACCTCCTTGCGCTCAAACAAAAACAGAACGGCGATGAGAACCCATGCCCATTTGGCATTACGTATGAACTTAACGGTCCCAGAAACAAGTACGACGGGATCCATGTGCCCGTTCATGTCAGACACTCCAACTTCAAACTTCCGTCAGACCCTTCACGCCCCATCATCATGGTCGGCCCGGGCACCGGTGTTGCGCCCTTCCGTGGGTTTGTCCAAGAAAAAGCCAAGCAGATGGAGGATGGTCTCAACGTCGGTCGCGTGCTGCTCTTCTTTGGCTGCAGGAAGCGGAATGAGGACTTTGTCTACGAGTCCGAGTGGGAGGTAGGTTGGGCTATTGGCATTTGGATAATCTGTTACACGCTCAATCACTAACCGCCCATTGCAGGAACGGAAAAGGGTGCTGGGTGACAGTTTCGAGCTTATTACTGCCTTTTCTCGCGACGGTCCCGAAAAGGTCTATGTCCAGCACAAGCTCAAGGAACATGCTCAGGAGGTCAACGAACTCCTTGAGAAGAAGGCCTACTTCTACGTTTGTGGCGATGCTGCAAATATGGCTCGTGAGGTCAACACAGTGCTCACACAGATTATTGCTGAGCAACGCGCCGTGCCCGAGACCAGAGCTGAAGAAATTGTCAAGAATATGAGAGCGGCCAACCTGTACCAGGTATGACCATCCCACCTTGTTGGCATGTACGCCCACTGCAAGCGACTGTTTACTAACCTCGATCATAGGAGGATGTCTGGTCGTAAATTCACCAACACTTGACCAGACACGTCTAATCAAATATAGAGAGCGCCATGGGCACTTCAGACCCAGGCATATGATGAATCATTGGGCGGTCGTAGATGGATGGTTGAAAAGGGTGGGCTTTTCATTTCGCCGATTTAGCGGCGTCTTTCTTCATGTTTCTATGCGCTTAGACTTGCTATTAAAGTGTTTAGTATCTAGAGTTTGACTTTCGAGCACGGCATGCCGTACGTTACGTTACTTTTTATAATGAAAGCACATAACCCATGATCCCGAAGACGTAGGAGTAAGTATACATTGTATGAAAAATCCAGATGGCTACCAGCTTAATCATACGAGGACATCCAACATCTCCTTTTTGGTGGGATATGTAAGCATTGCAATTGGGTTCTCACAATCGGGGACCAGACCGGCAGCAAGTGACAGATAGGGCAGGGTTATATAAGATTATCTGGATCTTGGGTCTTGGATCAATTCATAGAAGTTGTCGGAGCAATGCCGACCGGCATGTTGATTTGCATCACCCCGGGTTGTGCGGGGTGACGTGCTGACCGAAACTGGGGCTCTCCGCCCTACAGATTCGCACACCAAAATACGATCACAACGTCCAACAAACCGAAGCTGAGACATACACCAAAGAGTCCGCCTGCTATGAAAAAGAAAGACCCAAACTCTTTTCGTTCTTATCCCTCGGTAAGTCTCTCAAGGGAGCGGCACGCGTGTGAGTTACGCACGGGTTGCGCCATCGATGGAAATGTGAAATCTGGATCATATCTCGGATTTGATCGCCACAAGCAGGGAGAATCAGGGCCATGTCGTCCGGACGCCACTATAGCCCGTCATTGGCCAATCTTGAGGGGCCTAAGATTCCTAGGCAGACGTAATAAGATGGGTCTTGATTGTGAGGAGAGGGCGGCGGGATGAGCTGAGGGAAGGATGTGGAAGAAGCAACCACAGGCGAAACAACCTCGAAGAGCAAGCGGGCCAGGATTTCCTCTCCCTCGCGGGCGGGGAAGCCACCTTCAACATCTCGGTCAAACATTCTCAAGGGCATGGTATTTGTTTGCGTTGTGTAAGAAATTGGAGCATCCTGTGCTTGGTAGGAGGATCCCAATTGCGATTTCGAAAGCATCATTGCTGGTGCTATTGCCTTCCCTCCCTCAACATACCAGTATTCTTATCTTTGGGTCTCAGGCCTGCCTGAAGCAGCAACGATCGGTCTGTGCATGCTTCGAGGCCCATCCCCATCTTTACAGCCTCCAACGTCCCAACTACTATTACCAGTGCAACCATCACCGCTCCGAACACGAGAACCCTGGTGTTTTTGCCGGCAAGAAAGCAAGACGAACGGAACAAATAACTAGGATAGATACCACAAGCAACTTCTTGCAGGCAGTGGCCAGTCTGAGCAACACCCAGGTCATTCTTGTCGATTGCTTCCAGCGCCCTATAAGAGGACGGGGCGACCTTGGTCTACTGGCAGATATTATCTGCAAGCCTTGGGCCCGATCGATTGCGTTCGCCTCTGTGAAAGGAAGTTGAACCCGAGCTGCTGCAGAGTGTCCTACAGCAGCGACAACGCGCCACCGCTTGGCCTGAGGCATCTCTCCCAAAACAATACCAAAGCAGACGAAAGCACTGCAACCAAGGAAAGCTCTTGCGGTAGTTCCTGGCATCGATTGGGCTCGACAAGCTGCGCTGGCAGGTTAGATGCTGGAGTGCTGTTGAGTGAGGCATCAGGTCGTGTCTCACCACTCTGATCGGTTGTCTACGCCAGAAAGAGCAAGGCCTCGTTTGCAGAAAGGGCTCTCGATATACAGCAGAGACGTCGCCACAAGGCACGGGGAAGTCTCGAGTGCAGAATTCGAGCATCAACACAACACGGGCAAGGCACTGCCGCCTGGAGCAGGCTCCTCCTTTGTGCTCGCGGATGGGAAACCAGAGAAGGGAGGCCCCGGTTCCTGCAGAGTGAAGAGGCTTGCCATAGCTCTACCATATCAACGGCGAATTGCATTGTGGGGATTGGGGTATCTTGAGCCTGTGGACCCGACGTGCGGCTCCTTCCTTATACTCGGCGCAGGCCCTGCATCGGCTCCTTCCTACATCGAGATCACCCTGGTACGTCGGGCACCTCGCTCCCGCAACCTCCAGGCTTCCTTCCATCACAGCCTATCTGCTCCATACGAGCCGCTCTCGGGCTATCGATAACTGACTGGTTTCATTGCTTACTAGTCCTCGTCAGCTCGCTCCCGAATCTAGGCTCCACGATCTTTTCCCATCTGCCACCTAAAATTGCCCGCATCAGTGCGCTCGCAGCCTCCCCTCCCCCCTCCCTCCAGGGAACCTCTGCTTTCATTCCTTCTTGCACTTCTCTTTCAGGCCACCTTATGCATCAGTCTACTCCCACCCATCGCGGCTGCCACTCCTGAATATACATACAGACTGGATAGAAGTTGGGTGGGTCCCGACGGGTCCTGAGCTGGCCTGGGGCTACGTAAAAGCTCCATATAAGGCCGTCTCGCCAGCGTCTCTCGTCTTCTTCTCTTCTCTCCTCCTCTTCCTTCAAGCATCACCACCACATCCGTCTCTGATCACTTGTCTCTTCCATCCCCTTCCCCCCATTCCCCCCTCCCCCCCCCACCCCCAGACCGCTTCTACAGTCTCTTCGGCACACATCTTGCTCGATAGCTTGTTCTATCTTACTTTCCCATCACTCGCTTCATCTTCTCAGTGTCTTGGTAGCACCATTTGCCCATTGTTGTTGAGTCTGAGCCGGATTTCGCCTTCGAGGACACCATCTTCCACGCCATTGTCCGAGGTCAGTTGACAAAGATCTTTTGGCCTTGGCTTCCGTATATGACTCTTCTGCGTTTACGTTCCATCACCATCTCAGACAACGCCGCCCCGAGTCTTTGGACGTGCCCGTCCTCGTCCCACACACTGCTTATCATCATGACCGGTCAACCTCCTGATGGCTAACCTTTTCTCTTGTCCAGATCCCGAAATACAGTTCGGTTCCCATTTTTTTCGTTTTTCTTTTTGATAAAACCATCTTCGTCCTACCAAGGTACGCCCCCCTCACATACCCCGGCCTCACACGAATCACTGCAAACTTGCTTCAGCAGCCGATGCCAACGTCTGGCGATTGACTCTCATCTGGCTTCTCTCCACTCCCAAGAACTGACACCGGTTGTGCTCTTGTTTTGAAACGCGGCTGACTTCTCCTCGTGCTCAGTACCTACACACGATGACTTCTGTGGCTTACCGACCGACAATGACCGCCGATGCCAATCTAGACGCCGCTCATGTGTCTGCACAGGCATTCCACAGTCACCACCTCCGTGCTGCCAACGGCCAGTTTGTGGGGCCAGACCCCAACATCTCCGGCGTTGTCAGTCAGTTCCAAGGTCTCGGCATTGGAGGTCACCACGGGTCCGGGATGCAGCAACTCAATGGTCACCCGGCCTACATGATGGCCCAAGATGGCCACTACTTGCTTGCGTCGATGCCTTCGACTGGCCATGGCATGCCTCTGGAGGGATACGGCCCCAGTGCCTCTCCATATGTCGGCCATGGGCAGTTCAACTACATCGGTGTCCCCATCGTACCCTTTACCCCGGGACGATCCACCAACGGCCCCGGTCGCAACGATCGTCACTCGGATGTTCCAGGTCTCGAGAACCGACGTGGCTCTTATTCGACCAACGAATCGACTCCGGCCACTCCATTTTATGGCGGTGTCCAGCGCGATGGACCCCGCATTGCCGGACTGGACCGTTCGACATACACGACCCCGAGTCCCCAGCAGATCGCCGTGGGCACTCTGCAGTCTCTGGACCCAAAGACGGCGGTTCTTTCAGTGCCTATTGACCGCAACCTGGATGAGCTCCTCAAGAAGGATCCCGTCGTCCCCAAGGCTGTCCCCGCCGTCTTCACTCCACCCGGGCAGATGAAGACACTTGAGCAGAGTCTGGAGAACCGTATTCCCGGCAACAGAAATGTTTACATCAGGGGCTTGCATCCGACCACTGACGATGCTCTACTTCACGCATTTACCTCGCGGTTTGGCGCTGTTGAGACATCCAAAGCTATCATCGACACTTCGACTGGCGCTTGCAAGGGGTGGGTCGTGGCCTGCTCAAACCCTCACCTCAAACCATGCCGCGCGTGATGATTAACAATTGTGCATAGATTCGGCTTTGCCAAGTTCTTCGATCCGCGCCACTCGGAGCTCTGCATTCGCGGATTCCATCGTCTCGGCTATGAGGTCGGATTCGCTCGTGAATCGTTCAATTCCCGTCTCAAGGCCGAAGGCGACGACATGTCCACCAACCTGTACATTTCCAACCTGCCAAAGAACGTTGGCGAAGTGGCAAGTCATCATCCACCACGTGATGTGATGGCATGGCATGATTCTAACGTTGGTGTATACAGGAGCTTGGCCACATCTTCTCGGGATACGAAATACTTTCCAGCAAGATTCTTCGCGATAGCATGGGCAACAGTCGCGGCGTAGGCTTCGCCCGGTTCGAGGGTCGCGATGTTTGCGACGATATCATTGAGAAATTCCATGGTTCGAGTATCGGAGAAGAGGGCCTGTTGATGAATATCCGTTACGCAGATACCCCGGCGCAAAAGGAGCTCAAACGTATCACGGCCGAGCGTCGCCAGTTCCGCACCAACGAGTATAACATCGGTGCTTACGGCACTTCGCTGGTTGGGTACCAGCCCAACATGTTCAATGGCCAAGGACATGGCTGGCGTCGTCAGGTTCTACCCGTCCAGACCCCATCCAAGATTGACACATCGGACCCCGGCTCCTCCTCTGCGTCGGGCTCTCGCGGGGAGTCTAACACGCACAGACGTGCTTTGTACGTTGCTACCCCCAGAAAAACAGCGAATGCTTCGTATAGCTAACCGCACCAAGCACAAGCTCTGACGCAATTGCCACTCCATCAACCTCGAGTGCCACCGATGAAGGAGTCACCATTCATGCTGAGCCGTCAGTCGCGAACGGAAGCACCCAGTCTTCGCCATCAGCCAAGAAGGAGAAGAAGATGACCGAGTGAGATAGATGACCGAGTGGAGAGGTAACGGTGAACTAGGTCGGGACTTCAATGGAGTTCTTGGTAGGCATTTCTTTTTTTTTTACAAGTGGCGGAGAAGATCAGCAGTTCTATGAGGAGGATTGCTGGTGGTCGGCTTGACGGCATTTGAAAGTAAAAACAATCCCGCAGTATCTTCATGTTCTGCCATAGCTAATACTCTGCCCTCCGGAGAGCCGGTGTGGTAAGACTTTTATCTGTACTTTAGTTTTTACTGGAGTCGAAGTAATCAGGCGGAATCAATTAGTGGTGCATAGTCCGGTTGGTATTATTGAACTCTTATCGCACAAGCTGGTTCGAGCCTTGTTGACCTGGCCAGACACAATATTGATCTCGAGGGGCAGCAAGATCAGAGGCCCGAGACATTCATCTGGTGTTAGAGGGATCAATACGGACACTGGAAGGCGTTGGAAGCCATTCTCGGGCACTTCATGTTGCGTCTGCTATCATTAATTGTGACATGCCTGAGCTTGTGATGTCATCAGAGGAGGTTGATCCCGCGAACTTAAGGTCTTCTTCGCCATCCTCCTCCTCCTCACCCGTGTCTTCGTCATTCTGGATGCCTATGGACCCGTACTGCTCTCGTATGGCAGCCTCGAGGTCCTTGTTCATCTTCTTTGTGAACCCAGAAGCTTCAGACACGGCATCTAATCTCGTCACACCATCCTGTCCCACCGTCTTCATAGCATCCTTAAAAAAGGGGCCCGGTTCCGTGCTCACGAAGTGGAACTTCCTTTCAAAAAATCTCTTGATGCAGTTGACATCACGGTCAAAATACGTTTCCGCATTTTGATGCAACATCGAAACCATCTGCGGGAAGTCAATTACGATAGGCACCAGAGTCGCACGCCCGTCGGCGGATCCCTCTGAGTCAGCATCGAAGTGCTCTTTGATGAGAATGTTGAACTCGTTGAAGTCGCCGTGGATCAGGCCATGCCTGGCGAGCCTCAAAATGAGAGCGATAAGATCGGCGTATAGCGAGGCAGGTTCCGGAACCGATGATATTTGCCGTAAAGGGTAGGCATCCACAAATTCCATAACGACAGTGTGTCTCGACTGCGAGATCGGAGTCGGAACGGGGAACCCTTCCTCCTGAAGAGCCTTCATGAAAGCATACTCTTTCATTGCCGATAGTCGAGACAGGTACATCCATGATCCGCCATTGCGATTCTTGAGGTAGTCACGATTTGACTTGACGGTTCGGAATGAGATGCGGCCCAGACGGTGAATTTTGAGGACGCGTTGAGTACCGGTTTCATCCGCCACAACCATAATGTCACTCTCCTTGCCGACGCCGATGCGGTTACCGACGCTATAGACGTCACGTCTGCTCGCGTGCGTGTGGAGGGCGAGGTAGTCGAGGCCACCGTATGTGAGTCTGTAGCCATCGTACCGGGCCTCCTTGACGCGTGCAATCAGGCCAGCCTTGGCGAGGGTTGAAATACTCTTGTGGACGCTGCTTGCGCCGCCGCGAACGCGGGAAATCTTTTCAATAAGGGGGGTCGGAACAATCTCGTGGTTTCTGCTGCCCATCTCGACCTTGACGCAAGGCACTTGGTTAGTGGGGGGGATCAAGCAAGGCAGGGGGAGCTGTTCGGGAATCGCGCACTGCGGTAAGGACACGCCAGTCCTCGGCAGTGAGATACCGCATTGCTTTTGTATCCAGCTTCATGTTTGGTTCGAATCGTAGGCCTGGTGCTCTTGGTTTTTCTGGTTATGGCATTCCTCCGACGGGTTATCAGTTCAAGGTTTGGAAAAAAGGTCTTTGGGAAAAGGGTTTATCGATAAGGTCCAGACACGTGACCACAAAGGCTTGGCGGCTTCCTTTGCAGTGTCACTGTGAACGAACCGTACGTAACAGCTTCCCACCAACCTCTCCATCAACGAGGATAATAGCGATCGTCTTGTCAAACAACGCTGTCCAGTATCGAGCTTGCGCGGATCGTCTCGCGGCTCCGCTCGAACTCTCGACACTGTTATTCAACCAATTGTTCCTCCATCATGGCGCAGGACACTGAGATGACAAACGCGGCGGATAAGGGCAAAGGGAAGGCGGCGACCGAGACGCCCAAGGACAAGCCTGTGGTCAACGGCAAGGAGGGGGGCAAGAAGTCAGACTGTGAGATTTTTACGACACCTTAGCAACGACGGCGGAGCATGACTGACCAGGAAGGATAGCTGCCGAGGAGTTGAGTGAGGAGGACCAGCAGCTCAAGAGTGAGCTGGACATGCTCGTGGAGCGCCTGACTGTAGGTGCATCTCCTGGTTGCCTTTTTCCCCCTCCATTCTATTTTAAATTTTATTTTAAAGATTTTTATTTTTTTTCATGTCTGACTGGAGTTTGATTCCTTAGGAATCCAATGCGTCGCTCTACAAACCGGCCCTTGAGGCCATGAAGACGTCTATAAAGACATCGACATCGTCAATGACGGCCGTACCGAAGCCGCTCAAGTTCCTGCGACCTCACTACGAAACTTTGACCAAACTGTACGACGAGTGGCAGGATGGAGAGGACAGGGTCTCGCTCGCAGACGTGCTTTCGGTTATAGGCATGACGTTCTCGGACGAGGACCGACAAGATACTCTGAAGTTTCGGCTGCTCGCGGGCGCAGACTCGGATATCGAATCCTGGGGACACGAATACATTCGGCATCTGGCGCTCGAGATTGGTGAGGTGTTTCAAAAGCGGATCGCGGCAGACGAGCAGACTTACGACCTCGTCAGCCTGGCCCTGCGCTTGGTCCCGTCGTTCCTCAAAAGCAACGCCGAGGCCGACGCTGTCGACTTGCTAAGCGAACTCGAGATCATCGACCGGATCACCATGTATGTGGACGAGAACACGTACGCCAGGGTCTGCCTTTACATGGTCAGCATGGTGAACCTCCTCATGTACCCTGACAACGAACTCTTCCTCCGGACGGCCCACGAGATATACATGAAGTACAATCAGTTCACGCAGGCCATGGTGCTCGCGATTCGCCTAAACGACTACGATCTCATCCAGAGCGACTTTGACAAGGCCGAGGACCCGGCGTTGAAGAAGCAGCTCGCCTTTCTGATTGCCCGCCAGAGGATAGTGCTCAACATTCCCGAGGGCTCACTCGATCCCGAAATCATGGAATGTTTTTCCAATGTTAAGTTGTCGGAGCACTTCAAGTCTTTGGGCAAGGAGCTCAACATTCTCGAGCCAAAATCGATCGACGACATTTACAAGCCGCATCTCGAGAGCACCCGGGTGGCTGGCATGACCAATCTCGACTCGGTCAGACACAACCTGGCGGCCGTCTTTGTCAACGGATTCGTCAACGCAGGCTTCGGCAACGACAACATGATGCTTGTGGGCAACAAGGAGTCCTGGGTATGGAAGACCAAGGCTGACGGCATGATGTCGACCGTGGCATCCATCGGCACACTCCTTGCCTGGGACGTGGAGAACGGGCTCGACAAGGTAGACAAGTACACGTTTGCGCCCGAGCCCGAGATCCTTGCCGGCTCGATGCTGTCCATCGGGATCATGAATTCGGGCGTGCAACTCGACTCGGACCCGGCCCTGGCTCTGCTGGCCGAGGAGGGGAGACTCAACCACAAGGATCCTTTGGTGCGCGTTGCCTGCATCATGGGCCTTGGTCTCTCGTATGCAGGCTCCAAGAACGAGCAAGTGCTCGATTACCTGCTCCCCCTGATCACGGACTCGTCGCAGGAGATGAGGATCTCGGCCATGGCGGCATTGTCCTGCGGCCTCATATTTGTAGGTTCGGCGAACCCGGACATTAGTGAGACGGTCATGGTCACGCTGCTTGACCCTGACCGGCAGGGCCAGCTCGCGGACAAATGGACGCGCTTCCTCGTCCTGGGCCTGGGTCTGCTCTTCTTTGGCCGCCAGGAGGAGGTGGACGTCATCCTGGAGACTCTCAAGGCGGTCGATCACCCGATGGCAAAGGCGGCGACCGTACTGGCCGAGATCTGCGCGTGGGCCGGGACGGGCGCGGTGCTGAAAATCCAGGAGCTGCTGCACATTTGCAACGAGCACATTGAGTCGTCGGACGAAAAGAAGGGCGACGAGCTCCTGCAACCCTATGCGGTGCTCGGCATCGCGCTTGTCGCCATGGGCGAGGACGTGGGCCAGGAGATGGTCCTTCGGAACTTTGGCCACCTCATGCACTACGGAGAGTCCAACATCAGGAGGGCGGTGCCGCTGGCGATGGGACTCATCAGCTCCAGCAACCCGCAGATGAAGGTTTACGACACGCTCTCGCGCTACAGTCACGACACGGACAACGACGTTGCGATTAATGCCATTTTCGCCATGGGTCTACTCGGCGCGGGCACCAACAATGCCAGGCTCGCGCAACTGCTGCGTCAGCTGGCAAGCTTCTACCACCGTGACCAGGACTCCCTCTTTATGGTACGGATCGCCCAAGGCCTCGTGCACATGGGCAAGGGCACACTGTCGCTGAACCCCTTCAACACGGACCGTCAGATCCTCTCGCGGGTAGCGTCGGCCGGTCTGCTCGCGGTCCTTGTGGCGATGCTGGATTCCAAGCAGTTTATCGCGGGGTCATCTCACTATCTCCTCTACTTCCTCATAACGGCCATGCACCCTCGATTCCTGGTCACGCTCGACGAGGACCTCCAGCCGCTCAAGGTCAATGTGCGTGTCGGCCAGGCTGTTGATGTGGTGGGCCAGGCCGGACGGCCCAAGACCATCACGGGCTGGCAGACGCAGAGCACGCCAGTGGTGCTTGCCTACGGCGAGAGGGCGGAGCTCGAGGACGAGCAATACATTAGCCTGAACAGTACGCTGGAGGGGTTGGTGATTCTGAAAAAGGTGAGCAAAGAAAAAAGAAGAATAAGAAAAAAGAAGAGAAGGAGAAGAAGAAGAAACAAGAAGAAGAAAAGGAACAACAAAAAAGTACTACAATTGCTGATTGCTAATATTACTACTGATGGTGTAGAACCCCGAGTGGGACGATGGCAAATGAGCCATATGACAGCGAAGCCAGGTTGGTGGAATCGATGTGTATGACGGAAAGGTGAGGGGGAGGGAGGTCTGTAAAGTAAATGGAGTGCGACAACGCGCAAACGGCGACCATGAATAGACCGACAGTTGAAATCGTTGTATAAAATCTTGCTCGGCTTCGTGTCAAAGTCGGCTGGTAGGGGCGTGGAGATAAAGCGGGAGGCAATATAATATATACACACGTAAGTATATATATATGCACGTAGCCTTATCACGGCCCGCATATTCGAATATCCCTAATCCCAGAAAGAGTGGCAAGGAACGATAATCTAAACGATTAGCGGCAAGGAGAGCGCACCCGCCTGCCCGCCTCTCGCTTCCGGCAGCTACGTATACACCACCTTGACATGATATCCATGGTTAAATAGGTGGGCTGTTGAGGTGTGAGACGGGGCTTCTCTCGAACTAAGTAATAAGTACGGTGGTCCATGGAAACTTTCCTGCACGCTCTTCCTTGCGTTTGTCTCGAGTCAAGATAAGGCAAGGCAAGATGAGTCAGACCGCTTCCCCCCAAGGCGTCGAGTATGGAAAAGAGCTGAGCACAATGTGGAAAAGAGCTGAGCATTGGCCTCGTGGATGAGTCAATAAATGCCGGCACTTGATTCTCGCCGGGCGCGCTTTGACGAGGGGTTGGGAAAAGCGAAGACGAGAGAGAGAGACTGTGATCACGTGATGTTTTGCTTCTGCTATAAGGATTTCCAATAGTTTATCGGGAGTTTATTACATAGTCTGATGGTGTGCGACAAGCCAGACTGCGCCGTAACTTTGCGGGTGTCACCCCGCCATACGATAGGATAGATGCCTCGATGTTGGTTCTTTTTCTTGGTTTGTATCTGAAGCTTGCGGCTCCTTTTGCTATGGGTGGGTAGGAATGGGAGGAGGAGTGGGGGGAGATGGGGGTTCAACCTGTCAGCTGCATGCGGACGAGGACGAGGTCGAGGGCGAGGATGAGGACAAAGATGAGGATGAGGATGAGGATGAGGAGAACCTGAGTTGTGGGGGCAACCACGAGCAAGGGTGGCAACAAGGTCGGGGTAATGTCATACCAAGCGGCATTTGATGTGGTCGCAAAAGACGCCCGTTTATTTATTTATTATTCATTTATTATTACTTTTTCTTCCAAAAGGGAAGGATCTTGGCCAAAGATGAACGAGCTCGGACGTGCTTTTTCATCTACATGTTATGCCTGGGGTGAGAGGTCCTGCATCGACAGAATAGCTTGAATCCGCTTCTCCACCTACTGTGCTTCCCTCGCCTCATCACCTGCATTCGTCTCTTTTCTTCTTGCCGGGGGTTGAAAAAGGAAGAGTCATTGATTAAGAGTCATCGATTAACCTCTGTGTATACTGCGGCTGGTAATAAATTGAGGTATTGAGAGAGCTCTTGCTCCCGCCTCTTTTGTGCTCTCTCTCTCTCCCTCTCTCTCTTTATACTCTTTATATATATTATCTCACCCCCCCCCCTTCATTCTCCCTCCTGCTTCGTTCCTTCGTTCCTTGGTCAAGAAAGAAAGAAAGTCTGCGAGAGCAAAGATGACGGCGGCGGCGCACGACGGACCCCACGGTTTGGTCTCGAGCGAGGGACAAGTCCAGGACCAGAACCAAGGACACAGCGCCGATGACCGCAATGCTACAAACTACTTTGGTCCTGAAAGGGGGCCATCTGCCTCCCAAGGCCGCTCCTGGGGTCCCCTTGCCTTTGTGGGCTCTCTCTGGAAGTCTCGGGACGCGCCAGCGCGGCCTGCTGAGGATACCGAGCAGGCGCCACTGCTCCGAGATGGACCGGCAGCGAGGTATGGCGCCGGCGAGGGTGGTGACGATTTCGAAGCCAATGGCAATGGCGATGGCGAGTGCGACGGCGTCGATGACGGTCTCAAGAACGCCGTCCGCACAACAATGTGGCGCGAACTTGCGACTCTCACCAGGTACTCGTGGCCCATCATCCTCTCGTCGACGTTGCAGCAGTCGTTGGGCGTCACCAGTCTGGTTTCTGTCGGCAGGATTGGCACGGTCGAGCTGGGCGCCGTCAGCCGTGAGTTCCGACACTTCCTCCCCTCTGATCGATCTCTCTTGTCTTTCTTGATATTTGTTTGATCAGCAATCTGACCGCGCAAAAAACCCCCTCGTCCCTTACCAGTGGCAACAATGTCCTCGGCCATGCTCTTCAATGCCCCCGCAGCCGGTCTCGCCACCAGCCTCGACACCCTGTGCGCTCAGGCATACGGCTCAGGCAACAAGCACCTGGTCGGCCTGCAGATGCAGCGCATGATCCTCTTCCTGGGCCTCTTTTGCATTCCCGTCATCACCATCTTCTTCAACGCCAGGCCCATCCTCGCGCTCGTCGTGCCCAACGCGCGCTCCGCCGAGCTTGCCGGGGAGTACCTCCGCATCCTCTCCATCGGCTGTCCCGGCATCGTGCTCCACGAGTCCGGCAAGCGCTTCCTGCAGGCGCAGGGCCTGTTCCGCGCCACGGCCTACTCGCTGCTCCTGGCCGTGCCCGTGAACCTGTTCCTCAACTGGTTCCTGGTGTGGAAGGTGGGCATGGGCTTCCACGGCGCCCCGCTCGCCGTGGCCATCTCGCAGCTGACCCTCCCGCTGGGCATGCTCAGCTACGTCGTCTTTGTCGACGGGTCCCAGTGCTGGGGCGGCTTCAGCAGGCGGGCCCTCACCAACTGGGCCCCCATGGTGCGGCTCGCCCTGCCCGGCGCTGCCCAGGTCTGGTGCGAGTGGGTCGCGTTTGAGATCCTCGCCATCATGGCAAGCCAGTTTGGCCCGGACTACCTCGCCGCGCAGACCATCATGGCGTGCATCGTCGGCGTCATCTACCAGCCCCCGTATGCTCTGGGAGTTGCCACGTCGACGCGCGTGGGCCAGTGGATCGGGGCCGGCAAGGTCAAGGAGGCACTCAAGTCTGCCGAAGTCGTACGTTGTGTTATTTGCCTTGCAATCCCTACACACTCACACACACTCTCTCTCTTCCATATATATATATATATGTGTGTGTGTGTGTGTGTGTGTTGGCATAGTGCGCCCCTTCTCTTCCTTGCTAACATGGTGCTCGATAGGGCTACATCTCGTCCTGGATCATTGGCAGCATCAACATGGTGATTCTCCTCTTCGCCACCAACTCTCTTGGGCACGTCTTCACCTCAGACCCCAAAGTGCTTCAGATCCTGCGCAACACCACCGTCTCCATGAGCGTCATGCACCTGTTCGATGCCCAGGCTGCCATGTCGCACAGTCTCATCCGTGGGATTGGGAGGCAGAAGCTCGGCGGTATCGCGGCTGCCTTTACTTATTGGGTGATTGGCCTTCCGATATCGTGGTGTCTCGCCTTTAAGACAAGCTTGCAGCTGAACGGACTTTGGGTGGGCATCGGCATCGGACTTGTCTTGTGAGTCTTTTTCATTTTTCCTATTTTTCATTTTCCGCCTATTTTCCGTCCTTTTTTTAATTTCCCCTCTTTCTTCTTCTTTTCCTTCTTTTCCCTTCTTTTCCGTCTTTCCCCTTTTCTCCCGTCTTTCCCGTCTTTTCTTTTTTTCCCTTCTTTTTCTCTTTCTTTTCCCTCTTTTCTTTTTTTCTGTCATTTCGTCTTCTTCTTTTCCCTCCGACTATAGGTTCAATCACAATGCTAACATAACATGTCTTGTCACAGAGTCAGCGTCGTTGAGCTGGGGTACTGCTATTTAATGGACTGGCAGGATGCGGTTGACGAAGCGGCCGTTCGGAATAGTTTAAACTAGGCGCACGATCTAAAATTCTGGACTGCAAACAACGGAACAGAGCGGTTATACGTGATAAATGGCGAGGTTTTTTTTCTAATTTGGTGGAAAAAAACCTTTCCATGAAAAATTTCATCTGGGGGGTTAATGGATATATATACATGGCGCTAGACTTGGACGTTGGATCTTGCAATGATAGAAGTTTGCGTTGACCTGGGATATCATGATTCTGAAAATGTCTGGATAGTGCCTCGTCAGAGACGTAGAATACAGACTCGGCAGCAAAGAGAACCATATATATATATGGCTCCCCCTGGACTAGGGTAAAGCCCCGACCAGAGAAGGAGTTGGGGATGTGGAACTAGGTGCCAAACCGCCTCCTGAAAGCCAGCCACCAGAGCACCCCAAACACAGCACCACCCAAGTGTGCCGACACGCCCACGGCGGGGCTGTCGTTGAGGAAAACATCATATCCCACTGCCAGGGGCACTGCCACGGCAAGCCTTATGGGCACCAGCCCAAAGAGGCGCAGAGGAGCACCAGGCCACAGAAAGGCTATGCCGGTCATCATGCCGTAAATCATGCCACTGGCGCCGCAGGCGGACCTGTGTTTGTCCTGGCCGGGCCGGGATTTTTCATGGGCGATCCAGGCCAACGAGCCCGCAAGCGTGGATCCTACGACAAGAGTGCCAAACTGCGCGAGGGCGCTGATGGGGATGGCGGCGGCCAGTTGGGCCATGGTCCAAAACGTCACCATGTTGAAGACGAGGTGAGGCAGGTTGGCGTGGTGTAATGCAACGGTGAGCAAAGTCCAGTATCGCCCGTTCTCGACGGCGCGGGGCTCCAGACTGAAATTGTTCTGGAGAAAGGTCCTGACGTCTTGGTGGCCATCAAAGAAGTGGAATCCGACAAACGAGACGGCGTTGGCGCCGACAAACACCCTGGCGAACCGTGTTATCCAGTTGCTGTCACGCGCCCGACGTTGGTAGTCTTGTTCGTGGTAGTCCTGTTGGTCGTGGGAGCCCCCCCTGCCATGATTGTACGAGCGAGTCCCAGGACCACGAGGAGGGTGCCGCCAGCCGGAGGAGCTCGCTGTGGTTGTTGTTGTTGTTGTTGCACTCGTGAGAAACCATGGCAGGCGAGGTCTTGATGGAACTGGCTTGTAGGTTGTCAGGGACAGGGCAAAGGATCTTGTGCGAAGAGGCAGCATGGATAGCTCCTTTTGTGCGGACTGGCCGTGGAGGCATCGGATCTGCACACGCAGACTGGCTGCCATTCTGGTTTGCGAGGATTTGAGGCGCCGACGAGATTGATCGATGTTGATGGCAAGGCAAAGCCAAAGATTCGCTAGTTGCATATGCCAATTGGCCAATCAGGGGGAGCTGGTGGGTTAGCTAAGCTAAAACGTTGCCCCAGCACCCCGATAACGAGATATACGCCAACCCCATCAGCTTTGCCCTCCAAGGGGCAAGGATAACACAAAGCCTCCGGGCTCGTTGCTTTCGCTCAGCCTCCTGGCCTCCTTTTGCTTTTGCTTTTTGCTTCGCAGACTGCCCCTCTTCGCTCATTTACTTCTTGGCGCGACGCCCCCCCAACCATGTCTGTCACCATGACAGACGTGTCGGCCGAGACCGTCCTTCGCCTCTTTCCCGAGATCGACACGACCTCGGAAGCCCTCGAGGGCCACGATGAGGAGCAGATCCGGTTGATGGACGAGGTCTGCATCGTGACGGATCCCAACGACAAGCCCATCGGCAAGGCCAGCAAGAAGATTTGTAAGTTATCCCCCCCTACGCGCACGCTTCGTGCTCGCTGACGCTCGAGATCCAAAAGGCCATCTGATGACCAACATAAACAAGGGCCTTCTGCACCGTGCCTTTTCTGTTTTCCTCTTTGACTCGCAAAACCGGCTCCTCCTCCAGCAGCGCGCCTCTGAAAAGATCACCTTCCCGGACATGTGGACCAACACGTGCTGCTCGCACCCGCTCGCGATTGCGGGCGAGACAGGAGACACGCTGGTCGAGTCGGTCGAGGGCGCCAAGCGCGCCGCGCAGAGGAAGCTGGGCCACGAGCTCGGCATCAAGGCGGAGCAAGTCCCCGTTGAAAAGTTCCACTTCCTCACCAGGATACACTACCTTGCGTCGAGCGACGGCAAGTGGGGGGAGCACGAGAGTAAGTTTCGCCGCTGCATGGTTTGGGTTCACAGCTGACCAGTGCGAATTTTTTTTATAGTTGACTACATTCTCTTCATCAAGGCCGACGTCGATCTCGAGCCCAACGTAAACGAGGTCCAGGACACAAAATACGTCTCGCCCGACGAGCTCAAGGCCCTGTTCCAGGACACGTCGCTCAAATTCACGCCTTGGTTCAAACTCGTATGCAACTCGATGCTGTTTGAGTGGTGGGCGAATCTCGATTCCGGGCTCGAAAAGTACGTCAACGAGGACGAGATCCGGCGCATGTGAGAGGGCGTGGTGTAATGACGTGTTATGCCAGGAGGGCGGGATTTTCACACGATACGATACGATACGATACGCCTTGAGGGCTGTCACTGGGTGTCTCTTTTTATTACGTTTGCCAGCTCGCGCTGCCAGCATGTAGTATATCGTCTCAATCGCCACGCTGCGTGTTTGCTCTTGCTCTGCTCAAATTTTAATAAAAAAATAGGCACTTGCGATATCGCCATCCAAACGCGAATCATACTGAACGTCTCATACAGCACGTTACTCGAGGACCAACTCGTTATCGGTCATGTTTCGGCAGTTTACTTCATAATTTGTCACAAGTAACGGCGTCTCCAGTCATAGTGATTCTGCCGTAGCACATGTATCTATCTATCTGAGAGCTCTCATGTCTGGGACTCGACGATGGATATACACGTCGTTTAACTCGGATCCACCGAAATACCTGCCCCAACGCTTGCATATCACCGGCATGCGTCGTGTCCAGGGTTCGCTACACAAGATATGATTCATGTCCTGCACGGCACAGCGGGATGAGATCCCATAGGACACCCGCCCAGGCGCGTCAGCGGTCCGTTCTCTTGGCCAGTTTACCCAGAGCGTGTCCCACGTCTCCGCTCGGCCCAAGATAGGGCCCGCATATCAGGGATGCTGACGGCAGACGCATGATTGGTTTGTGTTGCCTTGGGCGGCACGCACCGGCTTGATTTGCCGCGTTGATGCCAGGTTGAGGTCGGCGCCACTCGGCTTCCACCGGCTCCAAGTGGGTCCTGCCCAGAAGCCTTGATCCCGGCGCGGAACCCGCATGTCTGTTCGTCTTTTCGCTGAGAGAGAGAGAGAGAGAGAGATAGATATCTACACTGACACTCCCAATATCTCGTCATGCATGTCTATCTCATGGGACCTTGCCCCTCTCCTCTCAACAACCACCGCATCAGCCAGCCGGGTCACCAGGCAGTTTCATGGTCATTTGTCAGGGCTGGCGTACGCCGGCTTCTGATCGGTCGGTCGTATGTGTACGAACTATGGGTGTGTGTGTATGTATGTGTGTGGGCTGGGGTGGGGCTCCAGTTTGAGTTTGAGGGCCCCGTCTGGTACGATCGGGGATCAGGATCCCCTCCCCATTGAACGGGCACTATCATTCCCAGGTGACTGGTCGAGCCTTGTGTGGGAGAGGGGCTGCATCATGACGCAGAAGAGGCCATACCATCAGCAAGTACTTATTAGCTCGGCTCTCCCGCCTTCTGGAAACTTGATCTCTCTCTCTCTCCCTTGCTTTCATCCACCATCAGTCTTACTTGAAGCCACCGTCGCTTGTTGTGTACGCAATTCATACCTACTGCGATAAAAATATCCTGCAGCTCATTGCTATTTATCCCAACCTCGCTTCGTCAACGCTTTACTTTATCCAGTCCCGACCAGCCTTGACGACTTCGAGTCCGATTCAAGGCCCGAGGATCACTCGCAACTCGCCCTGCTTGAAAACAAAGGCATCCTGTGCCAGCAAACTACCTTGATGTCGGTTGACTACCGCGTCTGCCTTAACTGCCTTCGCCACCCGTCCAGGTTTATGGGCGTTTCCAGAACCCAGCTGTCCAAAGACCACACCGGCGACAACATCCAGGATATATCATGTACGTGTGCTCTTGTCGTCATGAGAGGGGGTAGAGAGGGAGAGAAGAGAGAGAGAGAGGGAGAGAAGAGAGGGAGAAAAGAGAAGGAGAGAAGAGAGAGAGAGAGAGAGAGAGAGAGAGTGTGTGTGTGTGTGTTGTGCTCACAAATCCATGCAGTACCCAATTCGTTAGACTCGAGTTCCAGTAGTAGTAGACAGAGCTGTCAGGACTGCCGCCAATGCAATCAGTCGCCATCATGCAGCTTGTCCTAGGCGCCTCGACCTCTTGCACGGCCGACAGCAGCCAGCGCACCAGCAGCAGCTCCGACTCTTCGGATTCGTCGGCATCCATCACGGGCAGCGGCCTTGTGGGGATCGCCACTGCCAAGAGCCAGATCTCGCTGGTGCCGCCCCACTGGCAGGACGTGGTCCGCGAGATTGGAATCTCCGAGTGCCACCAGGCCGGGCTGTCGCTGTCGCATGCCTTTGCGTCGGATGACCTGAGCAAGTATCTGCTGGATGCCCAGGACATGGCCCACCACTCGGACGAGACCCGCTGGCGACTGCACGTGTTCTACATGACGGGCCTCGTGGCCGCGCACGCGTACAACGGCATCGTCACCACGATTGGGCTCGAGTATGACGCCGTGGCTCTCTGGTGAGTCCTGTCCCTTGCCCTCTTGGTCTGTGCTGCTGCTGATCTGTGCTCCCATGAGGTTTTTTTCTCTCTCTGCATCTCAGGCTCCCTCCCGGAAAGGAACTGGACGGCTGGTGGACCACCTTCCGCAGTGGCTTGTGGAAGCTCTTCTACAAGCTCTCGCGCGAAGGACGCCGGCGCTACTTTGACGAGCTCATGCCGGTCCTGCACGACACCAAGCGTGAAGTCATGGGAGACCGCGACAACGACTGCTACTACCTCGTCTACCTGGGCACCAAGCCCAGCGGCCGCCGCAAGGGGTACGCCGGCAAGCTCCTGGAGCACATGATTGCCAAAGTAAGTCCATCCATCCATCCATCCGTCCATCCATCCATCCGTTCATCCATCCATCCGTGGCCAAGCTGACATCCTGGGCCCTTCCTCCTCTCCGGAGCACGGACGGCGGCGACAACAACACCCTCAAGCGGCTGCTGAGAGAGACCCGCCGCTCCTCCCGGGAAGGCAGCCAAGAAGGCGCCCGCTCTTACCGCACAGGCCGATGCAGAGCAGCGAGCCATGTACCTCGAGTCGAGCTTGCTGGCCAACAACGCCTACTACCAAAAGTTTGGCTTCGAGGTCCGCAAGGACATTTGGCTCGGCAGGGACGCCATGGGATCGACCTCGCCGGTGGCGCCCGTCCGGTTGACCATCATGGTTCGTGAGCCCCGACCCATCAAGGACGTGAACTGAATGTCGAGGAATAACCCCCTCTCTCCTCTTGATGTCCGTATGTCTCGTTTGACTGTGCTCTGTGCCGTGTGAAGACTTCCAAAGCCCGAACCTCTCTGGAAGATGTTCAGATTGACAGGCAGGGGACGAACGAGGCACCCGGCCATGTGCACGACGGCCAGGTTTCGGGGGACCAGTGCTGACGGGGGTGGCTTTTCTATAAAGAAGAGAAGAGGAAAAAAGAAGAAGATGATGAAACGATGAAATTGCAGCTAAAATTGTCGATGGACAGACAGGTTTCCTACACTTGACTTCGCTCGAATTCCCTACTTTTGACCGGCTAGTTTAGTTACTCATAGTTTACGTGTAACTACACACTCTTTATCAATAACACGGCTTACAAGCATACATGTGTGCAAAGACCTGGCTCTTGTTGGGCCTGTGTTTCCGTGCTTTGTGGAAGGCTTGATATTGTTTAATAATCTAGGATCGCCCATGTCTCGTCGTCGACGGTGGTGTAGATCAAGCCCTGGTGCAGCAGCTCCTCGGCCGCGCCGACAACATCGCGCACCGTCATGGCCGCGCCGTTTGCAATCAGCTGCAGGTGCTGGCCCTCATTCCCGCCCACCTTGGACAGGTACGTGTACATTTTGCGCGCGCTCGCGGAGCACCCGCCCAGCTTGGCCTGGGTGACGGCGTCGCCGCCGGCGCCGCTGTCGACAAACATCGAGTCGCCGGCGTCCTGGTGCTTGGGCTTCGCGGCGCCGCCGAGAGGGCCCTTTGCCAGGTGCAGGTGGGCGTAGTTGGCCTCGAGCATGTGGTAGTTGATCTCGTCAAAGTTTGTGACGGGCCGCAGGACGTGGGCGTTTATCATGTGCTTGCCGCCAAACGACTTGCACCGCCCAAAGACGCGGATGTGCATGTTCTCCGAGAGCTGCGACGTCGCCTCCTCCTGCCGGTCAATGTCGATGAAGTGCTTGACGTCGATCTGGCCGGTGCCGTCGTCGAGACGGACCGTGAACAGGGTCTGGGCCGGGTGCACGCTGCGGACCTGCCCGACGACGGTTATCTGGCTGACGCGCTGGCCGTCGATGGAAAAGTCCGAGTCGCCTATCGCCTGGGCTTCCAAGACCTGCTTTATCGTGACTGGCCGGAGAGACTCGTCTTGGTAGGACTGGAGGACGAGATCAGCGTTTGAGGGGGAGCACCAAGATTGTCAGGCATGACCAGAGGGGATTGCTCACCTTGCCGCCGCCGCCACCACCTCCTTGGCTGCCCTGCTGGGAGCCAGCCACGAAGCCGCCACCATCGCTGCCGAAGCCGCCGCCAAAGTTGAAGGACGCTGTTATAGATGGGGATGGCAAGGTCAGCCGGATAGTTGTAGTCGCGATACGGAGGGGCAATTACAAACCCATTTTGTGGGAAGGGCAAAGCAGTGACAATTTTATGATATCTTTCCAGACTTTGGACAGACGCGACGCGTCCTTCTGGATGCCCCACCATTTACTAAGCAGATGGGATCATTACTAAGCAGAAGGTGCACTTACTAAGAGATCAGAGATGTGATCCCACTTCATGTGTTGAACTTGGCATAACTTCACTATACATATTGTCCTCATAGTAGGCCGTACTAAAAGACCCATCAAGTCTTGCGAGCATGTGCCATGAGCAGCGAATGTACGAATGATGGAGAAATGGATCCGTAAGAGGCGGCCAGTCCAAGCGCACCCAAACTTTAAGTGAAGATGCCCGAGCGTTTAAACTCTGAATGGAACCGGCCATGGGTTCTTGATTCTTGTTCTTGGTTCTTGGTTCTTGATTCTTGGTTCTTAATTCTTGATTCTTGATTCTTGATTCTTAATTGTTGGATTTCAATATTATTTCTGCATATTCCCCTCTTTACTCCTTCCCGACCATGGACAGCCAGGCTTGCCTTGGATCGGACGGCATCGTCTCGAACACGCTCGCAGGCTTTGGGGACTCGGGCTACCGTCTCGAGGCGGCGCTTCACATTCCCACGGCTCTGAGACTGTTCAACCAAGACCCCTGTCTACGAGTCGTTCAGGCGGCCTTCCTCCTGTGCGCGCACATCACGTTGACGCTGTTCCTGCTCTTCGTTTACGTGATGTGTGGAGCGAGCGGGAACGAGCGGCCAACGTATCACGAAGGAGGACCCGGCGATGCCATGGCCGACGACGACAAGAACGACTCGAGAAAGGAGCCGCACCACCCACGAGTCCTGAGCCTGCGCGGAGCCGTCTGGATATATGCGGCTACGTTTGCGATGGTACACTATGGGTGTCTTGCTGTAAGCTGGGCGGTCCGAGATTTGATCGCGCGTGCTGACTGGTTGCAGCTCCAAGCATTCACGATGCTGTTTTGTTGATAGCTGTCGGAATTTCAGGTTGCGATGATGAGTTCGCGCGTATATAATATATCTAAATGGATGGGTATTCACCTATCCAAGTACTTGGCGATATATAATTATACTTGATATGTAATTATACTTGGCGATATTGTACGGCGATAATTAGGGCTCGACCTGCCTAACTGCATAACCCACATTATACAGTCTCGTCACGTGAAACGATCGCTGCAGCTCAGAGGACGACATGTAAGGCTTTGGACCAGCACCAACACGCACATGTTTGCTGACCAGGATCCCGGTAATGGCATTGCTTGGGTCCACCACGCATCCGCGTTGGCCGCGTACGCAACGCCGTCCTCACAGCCTCATATGCCAGTGTCCTGGTCGCAGGCGCCCGGTCTCTGCGCAGCAGCAGCAGCCTCTCGATCGAGGGACTCGCGCAGCGCTTGCCCTACGAGGCCGCCTTGCTTGGAGGCGTAGCGTACTCCGCTTACGAGCTCTGGTACTCTCCAGGAGATGATGACCAAAAGGTAGCCAGGACGCTGTGCAATGCTCTCGTGCTCCGGGTTCTCAGCATCGTTTCCGGCCCCAGCACGCCAAGTCCCGCCTGGCTCCAGTCCACGCTCAGCGTCTTGCTCAGCATCGTGCTCCTCGCCACGTCGTCGCTACTCCCCTGCGTCGACGCAGCGCGCGCGCGCGCACTGGCCGCTCTGCTCGGCTCGGTCGTCGTTGCTCTCGTCACGCCGCGCCAGTGGGCCCCGCCTCTCGACATGCCGGCACGCCACCTCTATCCGGCGTCGGACCCGGCCCCGGAGCAAGTGTGCAGCCCTCTGAGCTACTACTGCACGTACGGGTGGATAGGCGGGCTCGTCCGCAAGGGCAGCCGGCGGCGGCGCGCTCCGACATGCCGCGCCTGCCGTGGTACAACGAGCCCCTGCTGGCCATGCGCGAGATGGGCGAGGCGCGCGCGCGGGGCGAGTCGACGCTGTGGACGCTGCTGCGGTTCACGCGCCGGGCATGGCCGCGTTTTCTGTGGGGTCCGTCGTGGCCGAGAACGTTGCCCCGTTCGCCATGTACAGGCTGCTCAAGCACCTGGCGGGCGCGGACGAGGGTGGCGGCGTCAGGCCGTGGGCGTGGCTGGCATTGATGTTTTGCGGGTCGATTGCGCAGTCGTCGCTGGTGCACATGCACCACTTTTTGTCGGCGAGGCGGATCGTGCGGGCCGAGTCGGGCTTCAAGCTGGATCTGTACCAGAGGGCCATGGCGTCCATGGGGCTTGACAGCGAGGCCTTTGAGGGCAAGCAGGGCAGCACCGAGGCGGCAACGGCAACGGGCCGCATGGCGAACCTCATGTCGTCCGATATCGGCGAGCTCCATGGCGCCAGCACGGCGTGGCATAGCCTGTGGACAATGCCCGTGGGGGTGCTCGTCTCGCTGGCTGCGCTCTACCAGCTCGTGGGATGGATTGCCGGGACAGCGGTCCTGGTGCTGGGCCTGGGTGGCTGCTCGGGTCCAGAAGCTCTCGCGGGAGAGGAGCCAGGCCCAGGACGTCCGCGTCTCGGTCATCTCGGAGTACCTCGGGGCCATGCGCGCCATCAAGTATTTCGCGTGGGAGGACGTGGCCAAGATCAGCGACGCCAGGAGGACGGAGCGCGACAGCCAGTGGGCCATGATCCTGCTGCACATGTGGCCCGGGCAGCTCTCGCAGCTCGTGGTGTTTGCCCTGTACGTGTCCGTCTCCGGGCACGAGCTCGACGCCGCCGTCGGCTTCACCGCCATGTTCCTCGTGGGCAACATCAAGCGCCACGTCGACAGCGCCGGGGGCATGGCCGACCTGATCATCAGGGCCCTCCTGGCCTTTGACCGGCTCGTCCGCTTCTACGACGGCACCGTGGCCAAGGGCACCTGCGCGGTCGGCCCGCCGAGGATCGAGAACGGCATCTTTGGGCGCTCCAGGGCGGCCACCTTCAGGCTGCGCGGCGTGTCGATCGACTTGGTCGAGGGCGGCAAGACGACGCTCCTGCTCGCGATGCTGGGCGAGACCGTGGTGGAGACGGGCGCCCCCAGGACGCTCTACAGATCAAGGGGTGCGTTCTACGACATGGTGTGCCACAGTGCCGACCTGGAATCCCTGCTGCCATGATACGCATCGGTGCAAGGTCTCCCTTGTACACAGTTGATTCCCGCACTTCGCTCGCGTCATCACATTGTAAACGCTTCTCGTGGATGCCAGATACCTTGACAGTGATGCATGTAATACACAGTTGAGTTGCCGCTGCACTTCTCCTCCTCGGGCCAACCCGATCCAGCTCTCCCACATCTTGTCCGCTGGGCGGGATATATCAACCACTCGTTCATCCCCAGGTGAAATTCGCTGCGACTCTCTTCCTCGTCTACCATTTAGTCCTAATTACCTAAAACTATTTTCGAAGAACGATGCGACGGGTGCGTAAGTGAGTCTTCGTGCAGAATAGAGCGCCTGAAAGGCTACCCGCAGAGATTCCCACCACGCCCCGCCATAAATCGAGCTCACGCGGCTTCCCTGCCTCCTAATCAATCATTCAACTCCAGTCCTCCTAAGCCAGGTATCCGAGCTCGTCATCGTCGAGCCGCTCAAGATACTCCTTGTCGAGGAGGATCTCGATGCACTTTTTGATGTCCGATACCTTGGGCACGAACCGGGATTTGATCTGCGTGATGGTCTCGCTGACCAGCTGCGTGTGCTTCATCTTCTTGCGAGCCTTCATGATCCGGACAATAGCCGACTGTAAGAGAATCCAGGTTAGTTCTGACAAGTATATATATATATCTTAATAGGACCCATGTACGGACCTGCAGCAGCAACTTGCGATCCTCTTCAATCGTCTTGTTGGTCTCGTTCTCCTCCTGCTTGGATTCCTTGATGCCGCCAATGTCGAGCTTTACCCGCAGCTTCTTGCTCTTAAAGTCAAGGTTGAGACGGAACGTCTTGCCGGGCCCAATCTTTCCGCCATCCGGCGACATGTGCAGGACCTTGGCCTTGAGAATCACCGACATGGCTTGCTCGAGGACTTCATGGCTCAGTTTCGTGGCATCCGCAATCTGCTCATACGTGTGGCTGTCCGCGTCGTTAAACAGAAGCAAAACGCCCATCTGGTACACGCTGACCTGGAACAGGTACTTGGCCGCACCCTTGGTGTAGTTCGCCCTGACCTCGCCCTTGCACAGGTTCCACAACCACGTCAGCTTGCGGCCGTCGTGCTGCTTTCTGTACCAGGCCGTAAAACGCTCCATGTCGTCGTGGATCACGCCGGGCGGGGTAAAGGTCGTGTTCGGGGGGGTCAGAGGCCAGAAGCCTGTCCCGAGAATGGAGTAGCTCGAGTCGACGTAGCTCTTCTTGTTGTCCAGCGTGTCGACGTGCTTCCGGAACCCGTCGTTCATCTCCTTGGAGATGGCCATGTCCTGGAACATGCGCTGGAGCTTGTTGGTGTACTCGAAGCCGCACGCCTCCTTGAGCTTGCTGATCATGCTCGTCTCGGCATCGTCCGAGGACGAGTTGCTGTGCACCAGCCGCCGCGCAAGCATGCGAGAATAAAACTTTTGGAAGACGTCCTTGTCCTCAATGTACTTGAACACCGTCATGATCTGCGTGAGCGTGCTCTCGAGCTGGGATTCTTCAATCGCGGTGGCGCTCTTTCGCAGGAGGATGTCGGTGTACTTGGCAAGGAGCTCGGGCGACTTGTTGGAGCCGCCCGTCTTGCAGACGTCGTTGCGGTTGACAAACTCGCGACAGGCGTTGTCCAGCGACCTCGTGAACTCGGGCTCGTCGGCAAACGCGCGCTTGACAAGCCCCTGGTACTGCGTATGGACCTCGAGCAGGGCATCAACATAGACCTTGGGCTCGAGCTTGTCCGCCTCGGACGACTGCACCTTCTGGACCGCGCTCAGGCCGGCCTTGCGGACGTGCGTCTCGAACTTTGTGCGCAGCGGGTCCAGGCCCTCGGGGATCCTCGCCAGGAGGTTGTACATGCGCTGCATGTCCTCTTCCCGGTCCGTGTCGAGGAGAACCTGGAACTCCTCCTTAAGAAGCCCGGCGTGGTCAGCAATCAAGGCGGTGTTGCAGCACTTCTTGAGCGAAAGCGCAATGTCGGGATGGAGATACATGGTGACGCGTTCCTCCTCTTCCTGCAGGCGGGTCTCTGCCTTCTTCATGTACTCCACCACCGTGTTCTCGGCAACAAACTGCTTCGACTCGGCCGCGTAAAACGCCTGCGTGGCGTCGATAAAGGGTTTTTCGAAATAGAACCGGTACACCTCGAGCGTCGGTCTTGTGGGGTCCGACTCGTCGAGGCCCAGGGAGACGAAGGATTCGACAACCTGCTTTATCTGGCTGTGCTCGATCGTCTCTCCGTTGCGCTGCTTCTCGACCAGTTTCAGGACAGCGTCCATGACCTTGGAGGAAACCGCTTCAAAGAGGACAACTCGCCATTGGACCAGGTGGAGGGTGTAGACATCGTAGATGTGCTTCTTGCCCTCGTCCATTTCGCGCTTAACCCAATGCCGGTTGAGGTATCGAAACATGTGGTTGATATACTTGGCCGCGAGCGTGTAGCGCCCCCACTCCTTGATGTAAAACGAGAGGAGCGCTTCGTTCGTGTGCTGCTTCGACTGTTCGACCAGAAACTTGAGGTGGTTCTTGAGAAACTCGGTCAACCGGTTGTACAGGTCTTCGCCCAGTAAATGTGCTGGAAGCGGTGTCAGAGATACAGATATATATGCAACCAAGTGTGCGTGTGTGTATATCAACATATACTCCAACGGATGCTTGAGCGTACACACCTCCTCGGTGGGCACCTGTCCCGATTCCTGGTGTCTGCATAGCGTTGGGTGCGCTGACAGCCTTTTGAGATGTACAGAAGTTGTGAACCGCACTGGGAGGGGTAAGTAGATATTAACAGGTGTCGGGAGTCGGGGGCAAAAAAGACTAACGTGTAGATTCCCATGTACTAGCCACGATTCCCACACGTCAGTTCCCATCCCCAAAGGAGCGAGCCGGGGAGGGAAAGCTCACTTACGGTTGTCATGTCGAGACCAAGCTCAAGATTTTCCATGACGCGGGTGATGCCCGCTTCGAGATAGGCCCATCTAAAGTGAAGGCCGATCAGCACGCATCCAAGAGCGTCGCCAGGGGGAGAGGGGGGGCGACAAACGTTGCAGTGATGTCTTCCTTATTAGGCATGTCCGGCATCTGTGTGTGCAGGCCGTTGATTCTGGCGCCCATTATCGGGGTGACAGCGCGGGCGCGCGAGAACTTCTCGATCGGGTGGGTGTAATTATATTGGAGCTGGGGTCAAGAGGTGTCGGTCTGGATGAGTCGGAGCCCTGGGCCAAAAAAAAAAGTCAGTTCAGTGACGAGAGCGAAACGCCAGTATTATATAGTGTGTGCGGGGGTTGGTTCGTGCTTGGATCGGCAGGAGGGTCGACCGTGTTGTTGGGTGTGGAAGACAGGAAGACAGTCAACGAGCCGGTATGAGGGTTTCCGTGATTTGGGGGGGGGGACTGACAATCTATTGGAGAGGTAGCTTCGACCGGGACCTACACAGACTTCGTCGCGGCGACGGGAGGAAGGAGGGGGGCAACTCGAGCGGCGACGACGACGATGCGCCGGTGACGTTGTCGTCGAGGTCGGAACTGTCGAGGTAGGGAGAGAGAGAGAGAGAGAGGGTGAGAGAGAGAGGGAGAGCGAGAAGGAGAGTGAGAGAGAGAGAGAGAGAGAGAGAGGGCGAGGTCGACGATGCGGCCACGGGGATGGAGATGGAGAGGGAGGTCGTCGAGCAGGATCGTCGAACAAGAGAGAGCTGCGGAAGGTGGGGATGGCCGAGGGACGTGGATTTGAGTCGAACGCGATTCTGTATCGTATCCCGGTTGATTTGTGTTAGGCAGTGACAGGTAGGCTGCACCCTAGGCGTACGTGTTTTGTATGGTCAGAACAGGCGCAAAAGCTTTGCCGGGAAGGCTGACGTGATGACTAAGAGGCAAGGCTGGACTTTGGCCTCAAATCACAAATCACGGGAACTGGGCATGATATCAGGCTCCATTGTTGCTGACTCCAGGGTTTGGGATTTACTCGTGGTGTGAGAGTGCATAAGCATGGCGGCCCATAAATAATAATGACTCGTAAAAGGAAAAAAGGGGCGAGTCAAGATAAAAATAAAAAGATGTAGATATAGATAATGGACAGAGCGTTGCAGAAACGAGAACAAACATCCGGGTCGGTACAACTTCATGCTGCGACCTCATAACAATACCCACTCTCTCCTGCCCACCAGTGATGCATGCAAATGCCCGTATTACCCCGAAGCCGGTGCCGTTGAACCTCAACCCCCAAAACGCCAAACCTCCAAACCGCCAGCTACAAGAGTCCAAAATTCCACAGTTCCACAAGTCCCCAAAATCCCAAAATCCCAGCCGCTTTTTACGCCATGCAAGAGGGTCGAGAGGGAGAAGGAAAGGAAAAGAAAGGAAGACGACCGTAGGGAAGGAAAGGAATGCTCTTCTGCGTCGTTATACCCACTCATTCATGTTTTCGTCCTCGTTGACGCCTCCGAGCCGCTCCACCATCCTAAAGACGTTGACAATAAACGTCACGGTCCAGAATATCAGACCCACGACGGTCAGCCCCGCCAGGGCGCTGAAGCGGCCGCCAATGATGCCCCCCCACCGGCTGTCGCTGTCGTTGAGCACCAGCGTCTCGATAACGAGCGCCGTGCTCGAGGCCTCAAAGATGATGAAGATGAGGTCGAGGAGGACCATCCACGTCTTTTGCACCGTCGAACGCAGCCCCAGCGGCCTGCCGGTGTACTCGTCGTACAGCATGTACAGTATGTAGGGTATCGCGAGCACGTCGACAATCAGGACAAAGAGCGACTGCGAGCGCGCCACCTCGTCGTCCTGGTCGTTCTGGCCGGTCGGGGGGTACGGCCAGTGCTTGGAGGCGCTGAGGATGTGGCCGGCCATGCCGAGCGAGATGGCCGTCAGTATCAGGACCGTCGTCCTGACGACCAGGGGAGAGTACGAGTGCCTCAAGACCATGTCGGACAGCCTCTTGGACCAGCTCCGTTTTCTCGGCCTCCTCCCGCCCGCCTTGATGTCGACGTCCTTGTTGAAATGCGGCTGGAGCTTGTTGAGGATGTCGGGATCCGAGGACGCCGGCCGGCCTTCGCCGCGGCCATATCTGGACGAATCGATAAACTCGGTCCACGTCGGCGACGTCGGCACCTTGAACGGTATGGAGCTCGGGACAATGACAGGCTCGGCTGTCCTCAGGTGGTCCCATTTCCTGCCTTTGCTGGCGCCGGTGCGCCGGGCGATGAACCGAGGCAGCTTCACGCGCGGCTGGCGGGCGCGGTGGGCCAATGGGTCGTGCGAGGTGTCGACGTAGCCGTCGCGGGACATGCGGCGCGGCGCCTCGCTCGGGATTCCATTGTGAGTCGGCGCGACCGCAGGTGCTGGCGCGGCCGGTATCTGGGCGGCAGACGGTTGCAAAAGGTCAAGTGTCTCGTCGGGTTCGTCGCCCACCTCGAACGAGTCGATCCATGCTGTGCAGAGTTGTGCTATTGTCAGCCCAAGAGCCCGGGATTGCCTCCTCCTCGTCGTCGTCGTCGTCCTCGTCCTCCAACACAACAGAAAAAAGGCATACGCGGTAGAGAACGTGGCGGGCGATGCCGTGGTCTCGTGTCTCTTGTTGAGATGCTCCCCGTTTGAACCGATTCCAACCTGGGCGAGTGGGTGCTTGTTGCACGAGTCGAGGTTGAGTGGCGGCTCATCGGGGGCGACGTTGTGGGCGGCGGCGGCGGCGATCAAAGAGGAGCCGGCGCTGCGTCGTTATAAAAGGGGAGGCACGTGAATGCCCTCAGGGCATAGTGTCGCAATTTGATTTGATCGTCGTCAAACTCGAGGGTTTTTTTTTGTCAACTTTTCCAAATAATGTACCAATGACGACGAAAGGTGGAGGGAGGCTGAGACGGAAAATCAGCGTTCGAGGGCCGTGGACCTTGAGCCAAGGTATGTTATTAGGGCGAGTAATTTCAGGACCTGAGCGTTGCGCGCCCTTGATGAGTGGAGGGCGAGTGAGTGGAGGGCGGCTTGTAGGGAATAAAGATTGCTGGGTCCAATCTCCACTCCAAACGGGCAAGTTTGCTTGTGGATCTGGGATTTCCTCTCCCCATTGTATCACTGTAACCGCCGCTCCACCTTTCCCCTTCCCACGCGACATTTGTATTTTCATTTTATTATTGAGCCAAGACAAGCTGCGGGACCTGCTGCCACCGCCACTGCACTGCACGCTAAGCCTGCCGACCGCAGACCGCTCGAAAGCCACACGTCGATGACGTTGCTCCTTATTATGTTGCTGCATATGCATGTATTTATAAATATATGCATGTATGCGTAGTGTATATGGATACAACAAAACTTGATCGTTCTTTTCGGAGTACTCCGTACCGTACCGACTGCACCGTCGTGCAAGGCTCGGTGCGGCTTGGGGCGGATGACTTGTCCGCAGACCTCACCCATCGTGCGTTATGCCGCCCTGTCAAGACGGCCAACATCCAAAGTTCTCGACTACTTGCCGCCCTGGGTCTCTGCTCAGGTTGGTCTTGTCATCCATCGACCGGGCCGCCAGAACTGGACCAATTCCCATTGCTGTCGGAAAGACGACGAAAACGAGCTGCATGATCGAGCTGTCTTCATGCATCCAAGGAGATAGATAGGTAATACGTAGTACCATGGCGCTACGATCTGGAACACAGATTTTCTATTTTTTTAAAGGTCATTGTGACGACTTGCAGCATGTGTCGGATGTCACGGTCAAGTCCATCAAGCATCGTCACACCTGCAAAGTGATTGATTGTGGGATTTCCTGTTTTCTCATTTTGGATAATCTACGTCGCCTGCTCGCAGCAACGACCCAGAGACGCACAGAAATGCTTGCGTCGTCTTATCCTTGGCCCCTCCTCCGCCATGATTCCAACTCCATGAATTGTGTCCCCCTAAACCAATCGATATGGCCGTTCATTCAGTCGTGGAATAAATATGATAAAAGTCATAAAGGATATGCGCCAAGTAAGCAATACGTATCTATGCCACGTTGATGTGGTGCAACGATCAGCTCCCCCCGAGACAGGAACAAGAGTCAAGGGTCCGCGCTGGTCATGCAACGGGGAACAAGGCCTCTATAACATGGCCATGTGGTCGACATATCTCACCGCCATGATCCCCGGCCGCTGGCTCGAGTGCGCGTCCGAGCCGTAGCCATCCATCTTGATGCCACCCGCTCTGGCGAGTTAACGCGAGAATCTCCGGAACTCCCTCCCAAAAAAAAAACCAAGTGTATCAAACCAAACTGGAAGAAGTAGAAGAAAAAAAAACTCCAAGAGATGCCCTAGACGCCAAGTTCCGGTTCATAAGTAAAAGTCGCCTGCTCGTCATAATATTAAAGACTGGAAAAAGGTCGTGTACTGCATGTCGGCAACCCAAATTTCCCTTGGTGTAGTCACAGAATGCCCGAATCCTTGAGCGCGTTGTTGAGTATTGTCTCCTTGACGGCTGCAAAGACGAGTCGGATGTTGGAGGTGTCGGTTGCCTGTGTTAGACTGGGTCAAGTTAGGATGCGGTGCGGCCGAGGATTGCAAGAGGGGGGGGATTGCAGGAGGAGGAGAGAATGAGAGGAGGAGAGAATGAGAGGAGGAGAGGAGGGTATGCGTACTGGGGATAAAGATTCAGATGGGCGCGGTTGACCTGGTTGAACCGCCAAAGAAGATACTTTGCCGCCTTGTTGACGTCGTTGCCACCAGAGTAGTCGGGGAAGTAGTTGCCCAAAGGCGATCGGCTGAGCTTTTGCTTGAAGATGTCGACCTTGTTCAGGAACAGGATGATTGAAGTCCTCATGAACCATCTTGAATTGACGACCGAGTCAAACAGAAGCAAGCTCTCCATCATGCGATTCTGTCCAGTCGTCAGTCAGCCATGGGCGTGCGAGCCCCGAAAAGGCGCCGGCCGTCACTCACCTGGCTGCTCTCTTCGAGGAGAACCTGGTCGTACTCGCTCAACGCGACGCAAAAGATGATGGAGGTGACGTTCTCAAAGCAATGGATCCACTTCTTGCGCTCGCTCCGCTGGCCGCCGACGTCAAACATGCTGAGGGGGCGTTAGTGGGAGGGGTGAGAGATGGGGGAGAGGGGGAGAGGGGGAGAGATAGGGAGGGAGGGAGGGAGAGAGAGAGAGAGAGAGAGAAAAGTCGACTCACTGGATGCTCAGCTGGCCCATCTGGAACCTTGTCTCGTATATGCCTGTCGTCTTGGTCCTCGCCCGAAGCACGTCCATCTCGGTTGGCAGATAGTTTGGCGCCACTATTCGTATCACCTCCTCGAAGAAACTGCGACACGCACGCACGCAGTTAGCCCTGGTGGTCCCAAGCCAAAAGAGCAAAAGAGTAACCAGAAGAAGGGGGCAAGAGGCAACACCAACTATTCTGCCGAGTCCATCAGGTAAAACTCGGTCTGGCGCTCCATCAACTGCTCCCTGGCCGGGTCGTTCCAGATGGATCGTATGGCGATGCCAACGTCGGGATCAATGTGCGCCTGCGGGCCGGACTCGACCGTGTAGTCCATCAGGTAGTCAATGTAGCGCTTGTTTTCGTCGTTGGCGGGCTCGATGTCGAAGTTGCGCATGGCAACGATGACGGCCTTTGCGCATTCGACCAGGTTCTTGTAGATGGTGCCGCGGTAGTTGTGCAGCTCGTCCTCGGAATAGCCCTTGAGGTGGATGATTTTCATCTGCTTCACTATTGTGGATTTGCCGCTCTCTCCGGAACCTGCTCCGCCGTCAGATTTGCGTCAGATATGCGCCAGGCATGCAACGTCCGAAACGGCAGGCTAGACGAGCGCTGGGGGAGTAGTAGCGCGCCCGGGTCTGATGCGGCTGACAGCCCAAGCAAGAAACATACCCAAAAGCAAGATCTTGCATTCCCGCCGAAGCTTCTTGGAGTCTTCTTCCAGGATTTTGTCGATGGCCTGGCTCTTCTTCTTTTGTTCCACCTCGTCGCTGCTGCCGCTCATACAGTTTCCCATTGTGCCGGACGAGATGCCGCGCGGGCCGGCACGACGTCGTGAGTAGGCTTGGGATGGTGTGTGAATGCCGGATGCTCGCCCAGGGAGCAGTCCCGTCGAGAGGCGACGACGGGCACCGGGTTTCCGATCGGAGTGCTCGAGCACGGGGTGTGTATTTCTTTTTCCTTGTGTTTTCCCTGTTTTCGAATATGTTTTCGTCTTCGTTTCCCTCGCCGTTTGTCGGTGCGACTCTCCCCTCGAGGTGGAGCGCCCGCCAGGGTTATTTGGAGGTGGTTGGGAGGTGGGGGAACGGGAAGACACAGAAAGACACAGAAGAACACAGCAAAGACACAAGGAGGCGGCAGTTGAAGAATCCCAGCAAGGGTACCCTCTCTTTTTCGTTCTTTTTTTTTTTTTTTCTTTTTTTTTTTCCTTCAATCCTCTTTCGATCGATCGAGATTTCGTAATGCACCTACCTCCCTAGCCAAGAGGAGTGGGGAGTAAAGGCGAAGGTCAAAATCGCATGCCACCAGATTTTGTCGGTTGAGGGTTCGACAGCAACAACAATGAAAGCGCTCAAAGAAGGTCGAGCGATCAAAAGGCAGAGGCAAAGGCAAAGGCAAAGAAAGACAAAGAATAAGAAGGGAAGAGAGGGGGGGAGGGGGACAGTGAGAGAAAAAAAAGAGAGAGAGAGAGGGTTGTCTGGTATATTTCGGGCCACTTAGAGGAGACGGGGCTGGGACCAACGGTTTGACGTTGTTGTGATTGAAGCAAGAGACGTTGTCGTTCACAAGTAGGATCTGGGGAGGGGGGGCCGGAAAGACCTCTTCTGGGGACCCCGAGAACAGGACAAGCGGCAATCGACGTTGTGACTGGTCCCGAACAAGAGGCCTACGCTTGTTGCTCACGCATGCCCCTATAGGAGCGTCGGACGAGTGAGCGTAGGTAGGGATCGGCCGCAAGATCGGGCTTGGCTTGCTGAGTTGTTGATCGGACGTCGCGAGGGAAAGCAAGAGGCGAGGCTCAAAACCACTTTTTACCGCAGAAATGGCATGCGGAGCCTGCAGGGTAGGTGGTGAGCTTTCGCTGGCCAGGCATCGACTTTGTTGGAGGATGTATCGAAACAAACAAGACAGTAGATAGTAGCACAGCAGCGCGGCAGGGCAGCAGCGCAGGGCGCAGGAATTGAGGCTCGGAATAGAGGGGGGGGGGAGAGAGCAGAGAGAGGAGAGGATAGGGCAGAGGAGAGAGCAGAGGAGAGGGTAGGGTAGAGGAGGGGATAGAGGAGGGGATAGAGGAGGGGATAGAGGAGGAGAGAGTAGATAGATTATAGGATGAGAGAGGGCAGCGAGAGGAGATGAGCAGGGCAAACAGGCAACCCAAAAAGGCAGGCAAAGTGGTGGTAAGCCTTCCGATTGGAGATTTGCAGTTGTTTTATTTTCTCGGAGGGGGGCGGCAGCTAACTTCTTAGCAGCCGCCGCCGGGGTGGACGATGAGGTGGGCAAAGCAAGACGAGGGCAAGAAAGGCTTTGGGCCAGGAGGACCAGACCAGGACCAGAAAAACCAGCACCAGAAAGAACCAGGACCCTCTGAACACCGTGGGCTTGGCTCCTGCTGCGCTCTCAAGTTCCTGCAGCAGCAGCAGCAGCAGCCAGTTCAGTTCATTTGATCGTGGAGCAAGTTTCGTTTCTTTCTCCCTTGGTCTGCCAGTTTATCATAGGTGCACCTAAGTAAGTATGTATATGCCTATATGTACGTGGCACGGTATTTTTCTTCGTCTTCTTCTCTTCCTTTCTTCTTCGTCTCCTTCTCTTCTTCGTCTCCTTCTCCTTCACCGCAAACTTACAAGACCTACCCTGGAGAATGATGCGGGGGGTGTAGCCCAGGTGGAGCCCCGTGTGGTTGCAGGCGGGAATGACGAGATGGATTTTCCCAGGCTTTTGCTCCACTCGCTCGCTGCCGACACGCCCCTCCCCGACATGATGCCCTTTGCCAACGTGTCCGTGTGGCAAAAACCCTTGCAATGTACCGTACGATCACGATCCCAGATAGATCTCCAAGCCTTTGCATTGCACTCTGTATCTATGCTTTTATACACGTCTCAACCGCAAATGAGGGCGTTCCAGAGGCTTAAAAAGATGGCCAATTCCGGCGCGTCCACCCAACCTGAACGATCAAAAAAAGATATAAATACATTTTACAGTAACCAAAGGAAAAAGAAAGCTGTGAGCTTTTCTGCCCCTTGTGGTCCACTTTTATTTTACCCCGACTCGTGGCCTACGGCGCCAGGAACCCTGACTTTTCCCACACGGCCAACATAGTTCGCGCTACCAGAGGTTGCCCATCCCATCACCTCACCCATCACCCAGGAAACAACATACCGCGGAATAATTCTTTAGCGTCACATCCAGATGCGGCTGCTTCCACAGGCCAACGTCACGCCCGCCCAATATTCGCCCATCTTGTGATCTGATCTACAACCGCTGGCTGCCTCGCTTTGGTACCTCTTGCAAGGCGTCTTGTCGGCTGGGTTTGTGGAGATTTGTGCTGTTCTCAACCAGGTAAATACGACGACGCCTCGTTACTGGCATTCTCTCCTGGGATCATCTATCTAGATAGTCTTCCCACACACACCAACCACGTGGAATTAAAGGGATGGATGGCCATCTCGGATCCTCTGCCTTCCGCTCCGATCTCGAAACGCATCGACATTTTCACATGTGCAAATTGTGAAGAAAGAAGAAAGGAAAAACAAGAAAGAAAGAGAAACGATGGAGAAACGATTACAATGGAATCGAGCTAATCGCAGGCTAAATGTCCAACACTGAACTGATATTCTATGGACCATATTCAGATAGATAGATAGCACGTCTTCCTTCCCCTTGACAGCTGTGGAGCTCCAGCGAGCAAAACATAAAATAACTGCACGTCTGCAAGCCACAACGCGGCGCCCTGATCAAACGATGCAGCAAATCAGATCGCCGTCCCGTGTCTCGGGCATATCCGGTTGAACCCACTCACTCACTCCATCGCCACCTCCACCCACCCCTACTAGACTTACAATGTGTGGAATATTACTATCGATCGTGATCATTCTCGTGACACATATCATAGATTGTAGCAATCGTCCTCCAAGACCCCCCAACGCCAAAGTCGCCTGCGATCCTCCCTCCCATCCAAAACCTATCCTACGTCGTATGTTGTCGTCAAAGGTGGGTTGCCGAGCTGGTAGGCGAATCCCACACCGACTGCTCCAATTCAATCAACTCCCGCGGCTTCACCCTGACCGCCTCCTCGTCCTCGTCCTCGCTCTCGCTTTCTTCAAACGTCTTGGCTGCCTGCATTGATCGCTTCCCTTCTTCTTCTCCTCCTCCTCCTCCTCCTCCTCTCTCTTCCTCGGCGTCTTCTGTCACCGTCTCGATCGTCGGCTGGGTTGCAAAGTGGTTTGCGCCGGCATGGTGCAGGGACGACACATCGCTTCGGCTGGAGTCTGGTCTTCGTCTCGGCGACGCTGGCATTGACGATGAGCCCGTCGAGAACAGGCTTCCCCGAGAACCCATCGTTAGCCTGCGTTCTATATCGTCGTCGTCGGTGCTCGCTGCCGAGGACCCGGACAGCCTCGACCCTGCCGAGTTGATCATCTGATAGTCCCGCTCGCCAGATGTTATCGTCACTGCACCGTTCAGACCGTCCTTGGCTGCCTTTTTGCCATACCCCCAGCCCCAGCCGCCGCCACTGCCGCCGCTCCCTGCCGAGCCTGACAGGCGTGCTTGGCTTGCTCCGCCGCCGCCCCAGCCAGCTGCCTTTTTCTTTTCTCCCGCCCACGTTGCCCAGCTGCTCATGTAGGCGCCCGCCCTGCTCCCGACCGTCTGCATCGTTTGCTGGGCTTTGGTGGTCATGTCCACATTCCCGAAAGCAGCCGCCGAGCCTGCGCCCGCGCCAGCGCCCGCGCCCGTGCCGACTGCCGTGGCGGCCGTGGCGGCCGTGGCGGCAGTGCTGCCCTGTCGTCTGGCTTCCATGTCCGAGTACAGCTTGCTGATCATGCTGGTGGCCTTTTCACGGCCAGCTGCCAGGTTCCTGCCGAGGACCTCGCGGCCCTGCGCAAACTTCTCGTCCAGGTGGAGCTCCTTGACCTGCTCGGCGATGCGTCGCTGCACGTCCTCGATGGTCAGCCCGCCCGCGGCAGGGTGCCTCGGTTCGCAAATGTCGAAAATATGCGAGTCCGTGTTCCTGCTCCAAATCTTGTAGTTCTCGGTCCGCTCCCACGCCTCGGCAAAGTCGTGTCCAAACTCGACGAGGGGGTTCCCCTCCACATCCTGCAGCAGCAGCGTCGGCTTGTTGGGGTTCGCCTCGACGAATTTTTGGTACTTGGCCGACGATATCAGCGCAAGCACGTACTCCTCAAACTGCGTCCTGATGAACTCCTCGCTCCCAATGTACTTGTGCGTGCTCGGGCGGCCCGGGTTCGACTCGTCCCACGTCTCATTGACCACGCCCGTGATGTAGTCTATCCATCGGCGATCGGGGGTCGTCAGGGCCAGGGCGTTCCGGAGGGAGGGCGACGAGATGTGGATGGCGTTGTCGTCGAGGTTGATGAGTATGTCGCTGTACCGGTCCTTTTGCTGCAGCAGCAGCGAGTTGGTGCTGCCCACGATATAAGACTTGGTGCCGACGTCTGCGAGCACGTCGAGCTGCTGGAGAGGTGTGTAGGGGCCAAACAGGCTGCCCTTGCCAAAGATGTGGAGGGGCAGCCCCATGTACGTCAGAAGCGACGTGCGGTCGCTTGTGCGTAGGCTCGTGGATTTTCGAATGCTGGTTTCATACGTGTTCAGGTCCGGATCGGCGCAGTCTTGGAGGTTTCGTATCAGGCCGGGTATCAGGGATATGAGCGAGAACTGAACCATGCAAAGCCGGTCGCATTTTGATCCGAAGAAAAGCATCTGCGGAGTGGAGGGGAAGTGAATGGAACTGGATCAGCATACCGTCCAAACAAACCCCCCCCAATCCTCATCCCCTTATCATGTCTGGCGGGCAGGCAAGCCAAACCTTTCTCTGCAGCAAGCAGCACTTGAGGAGAACCAGCGTCTGCCACTTGAACTCGTGTACCAGCTCTCTGAGGCTCATGCCCAGGTTTTGGTCATGGGACGTCTCCTCGTCCATGCTCCCGTTTCTGAGCTTCTCGGCCAGGCTTTCCTGGAAGCCTCGCAGGATTTCGGTATCGGTGAACTCGTGCTGGGCAAACCACGCGCTCGTGATGATGCTCAGGCGGGTGCGAAGCATGCCAAAGGACTGGGGGTTGTCAGAGATGACGACGACTGCCTTTTGCACGGTGGACCGGGTCACGTCGGCGGGGCGGTTGATGAGCTGCGATGCGTCGAGCTGGCGAGTGCAGGCGATGCCAAAGAGCGACGTCGCAGGGACGGAGGCGTCCTTTGACGGCCGAAGCAGGGTGAAGTAAGAAAACTCCTCCTCGGATCTGGTTGGCAGCGTCAGCTCAGTCGAGAAAGCTGGTCTGGTCTGTTCCTGCTCATGCCAGGTGAGGCAAATGGCAGGACTCGATGCTGCTACTCACGCGTGCGCGCCGTCGCTGAGGGCCATGAACGGGAGGAGTGGCCAGTCGTACTCGACCGTCGGGTCGAAGCCTTCCTCAACGCCGAACCAAGCCTCCACCTCGGGTCCGCGAGCATGGTGGAAGTCGACGACGGTCACGAGCGGGACGAATCTCTCCCTTGGCTGTCGTGGGGGCGGCGTGCTGGCACCGCTGCTGCTGCCATTGCCATTGCCATTACTGTTGGGGTTTGGGCTCGAGGACCCGTCATTGCTTCCAGCCATCATGATGGGCGTTGACGCAGCCCTGCCAGCGGGCGAAGGCGTAGGTAGGGGCGTCCTATGCCTGAGAAAAGGGTATTTTTTGGATGGCGGCGGGCGGCGTTGATGAATGATGTAGTTTATTTAGTATCGATGTTGATAGTGGTGTCGAATGTCGAAGCAACGGGTCGGTGTGGGCCGGTCGGCGTTAAGTTTAACGTTTAAAGGAGGTCCAAAGTTTTACAGGGTTCTGTCAAGTTGTTGTTGTTAGTGCAGCGCCCAGGAGGGGCAGGTATCTGGATAGTCTATCTGCCTACTATCTGCTACAACCCAACGTTAACGTGAAGCGGTCAAGCAGTCTCTTCGCTTGCGAACTGTCTGGGCGGGGGTGGAGCCAGCCCCAATTGGTCCAGATACTTTTTGAGAAAAGAAGGGGTTGTCAGGGTAAAGAGAGAGGAGGAAGAGGAGAAGAGGAAGAGGAGGAGGAGGAGGAAGAAGAAATAATCCCTTTCACTCGCCAAATAATAGGTCCAATACGTGGATACATTAGATAACATTCAGACCACCTTTTCGACCGAATGGCCGGCCGGCCTGCTGCCCTGGATGACCTGGACGATACAGGCCGATGCCACCAGCCGTGCCATCAGGCCACTCAGGAACCCGATGGCCATTTCTATCCTAAAATAATTCAACACGTGATATGACAATCACGTGATTGCATGTCATTGACATGCGGATGAGCCCGGACTGATCTGTCGAAGGCATGGGCGTAAAACAACTGATAGCCAATAGACCATGGAACTGTCTTGCCAGGTTGGAGAGTTCCAACGATGGCCTCATGTACCAACCAGAGTAAAAGTCTACATAGCAGGCAGCAATTAGTAGAGACGTAAGAAGAAGAAGAAGAAGAAGAAGAAGCATACGAAGAAGAAGAAGAAGTATTTATTCGGTATCATAGGGATTTACGAGGCAGTACGTAATGGCATGTTGCTGGCCCAAATCTTAATCTCCTAATCAGCTAAATATTAGCAATAGATAAACTCCATCATAAAGTCAAATGCACTGCCCATCAGTGACGAAGCTCTTGTATTCTGCATATTCTGATTCTTACTACCGTTGCCAGTGTTCTGCTCCCCTGTCTATTTATCCCCATTCTACTCTGTACCTCTGCGCAAGGCGTCACGTTACGAAGTCATTTGGTATTCGATTTTCAATGTTTTTGTTCTGTCAATGTTTTGCCCCCCTCAACAAAATACACAGTGACGCCTTTTCAACAGGCAGACAAGAAAACAGGCGAATGCTTGCCAGCACGCCACTTTTAACACATCTTCTTGACCAGTCCCAACCGCCCAAGGCGACTCGAGGCTGACAGCCGGACCGCTCGCGATGCCTCTGGGCGGGACGAGGCCGGAATCAAGCATACCCTGGAACCTATGTGTTATTGTGAGAGAGAGAGAGTGTGTGTGTGTTTGTGGAAAGTATTATATGGTAGTAATTTAGGTCGATAGCAGAGTGGCCCGAGCCAGCATTATATATCGAGAACCATCTACCTTCCTTCCCCAAGCTCCCCAACCACGTCGAGACACAATTCTGGCGTCATTATATAAACTACCGCCTGCGCTTCAGTGGGATCTACGAAAAACGTATTCAAAAGAGGCATATGCTGTCACAGTGAACAAACGTTTGGCATCTCTCGTTATTATCAATATTAAAAATATATCCCTCCAGAAATTTACACCTCGGTTGATTTGTTTGGCACGCCAAGTCCCTACGAGTCAAAGACCAGTGCCCTCGGATCTTCACCAAGACTACGACGACATACACACAAAGACGCCCAGGTCATGATTCAAAGGGATATACGCCTGTTCTCGCCTGAAATCGGGGAGGGGTATTGACTATATTCCTGTACGCAGTCTGCCGTGTCGCCCCATCTCTTGATGGTCCTCTGCTCAGGTCGTGCTCACTGTGCTCCCAACTGCTTTCCTCGCCTGCTTCGGCCAAGAGGTGGAGGCCAAGAGCGGTATATCTTCAGGACCGTCAGACACCCGTTGGCTGGCCTTGGTGATATATACGTCGTCCAGAGGGTCCGCCATTCGCCATAGTCAATGTTCCTCGCCATCATCCAAAGCTTCTGCTCCTGCACACTGCCTGTCCAAGTCCACACAACAACCCCCACGTTTTTCTGAGCACGACGAACATAAAGGATGGCAGTCCAACGAGCAAGCCGTCCGTCCCCATCCTCGCTACGATAGCTCCGAGGCAGTTGCGTCGGCACGACACCGCATCACTCCAGACTCCTCCCTCCCACAAAGCAAAGTGCCAATACTCAATACCTCGTATATCCGTGTGTGCCGACCAACCTCGAAAATATGTCTGTGGTGTACCCTTTCTCTTCCTGTCTTGCCAAACTCCAAAATCACGTTTTGTATTTAGACAGAGCCTCGCCCCCATGGTCGTTGACTCGTCGAGAAAAAGACATGCGCCTTACAGTTTCGCCCAATGCCGCAGCCCTATTGACCATTGTAATGGTCGTCAATCTGCACACCCGACTCGACGTTGTGGTAATCCAGGATCTCCGAATACCTGAGCGAGTGATCGAGTCAGCGATCAAATCCTGGCAAGGCCATTCAATATAGATGAACATAATATGGGGTTTCCCCGCTCACATCATGATTTTCCACGTATCGACCGGAAGATCGGCGTCATTGAAACTCCAATCAAACTTTTCGTCGGCAACGGGCTCGTCGGTGGGGTCGTGGTATTGCGAGAGGTAGTCGTGCGAGAGGGCATCGGTAGCTGTGATACGCCTCTTGGGATCAAAGACAAGCATACGCTCGAGGAGGTCGATGGCTGCAAACCGCGATTAGCAAGCAGAAACGGAGTCGCCACATCTCTCCCTCTCTCTCTCTCTCTCGCTCTCGCTCTCGCCGCGTAGCACATACCAGGAGTGTCGGCATTCTTGAACTTATTCTTGAGAGGCATGCGCTCCCGCCGAGGTAGCGACTTGACGAATCGTAGCGTCTGTGGTGGACCGAAACCCAGTCAGCCCAAAGATCGATCACATGACCATCATGCACATACGTTTTCGCTGGCGATAGTGTTGATGACATCGTCAGGAGGAGTGCCCAGCAGCTCCGTGATGATAGAAAACTGGTTCACATGGTCCTTCCCCGGGAAGAGGGGCTTGCCCTCCAGCATCTCGGCAAAGATGCAGCCGGCGCTCCAAATGTCCACCTCAACGTCATATTTTTGCCATGTCAGCATGATCTCGGGGGCGCGATAGTACCGCGTCGAGACGTAGCCCGTCATCTGAGGGTCCTGGATGCGTGCCAGGCCGAAATCGCAGATTTTGAGATCGCAGTTCTCGTTGACGAGGATGTTGCTAGGTTTCAGGTCACGGTGTACAACACCAGCAGAGTGAACGTATTTCAATCCACGCTAACTCGCCGTGTCAGCAGCGCATTCATGGCAGTGCGTCGCAGTGGCGCACCCCTGATACAACCAAGAACCGACAGCACATACCATAATCTGGTATAGGAAGTATTGGATGAACTGCTTCTCGAGCGGCCGCGACGTCAGGAGACGATGCAAGTCTGTACCAAGAAGTTCGGTTACAAAGTAACTGGGGACGAGGTGGTCCTGGCGTCAGCAGCTGGGCACTCGAGCGAATCCCACACACCAAGGAGGTATCTCACATGTCTTCGAGGGGTGAGATGAAGATGTCACTAAGAGAGATGATCTTGAATATGCACGGTCAGCATGTGCCGGGATAAATCGCCGAGAAAAACGTGGGCGAACCAACATTCTCATGTTTAAGATGCTTGAGGAGCTTGAGCTCGCGGTACGTTCGCTTCGCAAGAACGGGTGTGCTAAATGGCTTCATGATCTTCTTGACGGCCACATTCTGGTTGGTGAGCTGGTCTCTTGCCGAACTTGAGGCGTAAAAAGGTCAATGTTAGCAGCTTTTACGACACAAACAAGGGCGGGTTCCTTGGAAAGGGGGCGGATTAGGCCATACCAGACAAGACCAAAAGCACCCATTCCAACGGGTTGAAGGTCAGAGTATCTATCCGTTGCCACGATTGTTAACCTTGGTGATCCTTTGGGGTGCCCCGGATTCGGGTGGCGATCGGTGTCGGCGGAGGGGCGTGCGTGTGCGTACACACGCCCGGGAACCAGCAGTAAGTGTGCGTACCTGGACGTGATCTCAAACGTCGTGCCGAAGATCTGGGCGCGTATGAATTCGGCCATGGTTGCGGTGGGTCGGGGTTCTGCTCTGAAAAACGCTATTTTCACAGATAGTAAACGACGGAGTCGACAAGTCGGTCGGTTGGCAGAGAGTGGGGGCGTTGAGAGGCTGCGTGGAGGCGTGCCGCAGGTTTGCGACGCTCGGGGAATCTAGATATATATGCGATGGTTATATGTGGTTTGCGTGCGGTTCGTCGAGATAGCAGGGGAGATGCGTGCGTGGGGATAAGCCAAGAGTTGGGTGCGTGGGCGAGAAAAGGCTTTGGGGATGTTGGACGAGAAGGGGTCAACTCCCGAACAGCCGGCGGATAATGAATGTTTAGCAAGTGAGGAGGGACTGGCAGCTCGTCGACGGGATTTCTCGAGAGTATGAAGATGGAAGATTCAGGTTTTCGCCCGCAAGTTAGTCTTGTTAGCACTTGGCGAGAAGATGGGGGTGGTTGATAAAAACCGGAGGCCAGCAGGAAACAGAGTCGATCGAGATCGGGCAAGTGCCAGATTCGACCTGTCGGGACAAGGTACCAGCTGCGAAGGCGGGGCTCAACTGACTTTTTTTCTTCTCTCGAGGTCCCTTTTATCAGTAATAATAATGATGATTACATGTTTATATAATAATAATGATGTTAATAAAATAAATTAAAATAAAAAATAATACTCTATCTCGCTCTCCAACAAGATTCCTATCCTATTTGACAAGATGTAAAACAGCAGACCGTCAATATATCCCCTTGAGGCCTTTTGATGGAAATTGCCAAATTCCCCTCCATCGTCACGTCAGATCAGATGCCCTCGGCTCGCAGGGTCCAACTTGAGCCTGCCTGAGCCAAATGCCGATGCGATGCACCATCGCAATGTCGACAAGATGGCGATGGGAATCTTTCCAGAAACCGGTCGTCTCTTTCTTTGTCAGTCAAGTCTCCTGATCGTCGGCGCCTCATACATAATACATATCCAGACCTGACAACGAAACGGATCTGTCTAGGCGCCAGCTTGCGCCATAGCCATGTAACTACACACATAGATAGATAGCTAACAAGATTAGGCAGCCACAGCAGTGGCACATGGGATTCGAATGCCCATATTCAGGTTCAAGGGTCCCTACCTAACTACGTAACCGCGCAGCTCACTCCATGTCAAAGCTTGGCCTTCAAGGTTTTCCTGTTTTGCTTTATTCCTCCTCTCCCCAAGCCGTCATCATCCTCCAGGCCCACAGTTTGGATGGATCCTCCATCCGATTCCAAGCGGTTCCGTTTCGTGACCATTGATTGAACACCATGTGCCCTGGAGCACGTACGGAAGCGGCGTGCACAAAAGGTCGGTGTAAAAGCTCCGGAGAACCCCTTCTGCAGCTGCGAAGCACACCGAGTATTCGGCGCGCGTAGACAAAAGAGGCAGGACCTCGCGAAAGCAAAGGCAGAATGCGAGACGAAGAAGAAAGGCGCCAACTCAACTTGGGCTGCCATCAGCTGGTCCCAACCCCTCCCACCTCATCTCGATCGCTTACCACTTCGTCGATTCGCATTGATGGCGAATCGGCCCAGGATCCCCCGACCCGCCCCAACAAGCGGCAGATGGGTGCAAAAAACGCTTTGGCCGATTGCTTGGAGCGATTCTTGTGTAGGCATAATTGATGCCATCTCTTTGATGACGTCGCCATTTCCACCATGCAAGAAACCTGCTGGCGCCATGCCGCCGTCGGATTGGCGTTATTCTAGCTGTCGGAAGCCCCCTGAAGTAAGTCTGACGACTCCAGAATTTCGACGAAATGACTTCTCTCTTGGTCCAATACGATTCTGCTTGCATGAGGCGCACATTGAACATGACAAGTTTGACAATCAATCCACCCCCACCATCAATGACGTCATTCAATCGCCCAATCGATCAGGTTGGACGTTGGAGGAGTCCGACACCGTTTCCCGTTTCGGCTCGTTTCCAAAGGGTCCCAGGGGTCCTCAAAGTCTTTCTGATAGGCGGCCATGATCCGGTTGATGTTCCCAAGGACACGGACATGTCATGTTTTACGGTACAAGGTTTTTGCTCCGGCTTCATGCCCCTGGATAATGATTCGGAGGATGGGATGACTATGTGAAAGCTCCTCACGCGCCCTGGCTTAACTCAACACCTCTCAAACACGCGATACATTTGCTTCAGATTTGCAGATTCCCAGAGGGCTCCAGTGGCAAGCTCCTTCGTCCCCACCAAGCGAGACTTGAACGCCGGGAAGAAGATATGCTCCACCGCCCACCGAATATTCTTCCTCCGCGCCTTGATGTCATCAGGAATCTGTTCGTCGCGCAAAAGCTCATCATTCCCCGGGGTGGGGGGCAGCTGCTCGGGGGCGTAAAATTTGGCCAGCTCGCGGAGGAAGGATTCAAAACATGCCTTCTCCTCCTTCCAGTTGACCTTTGATCCAACGCATAGCAGGAACTGCGGAAGCTTGACCATCGGTGGCGTGTAGCCCTTGATCATCAGGGGCAAGGTCAACAGCTCTCCAGAGGGCGAGATCTCAAGCGAAAAGTAGTCCTCCAGCATCTCTCTATAATATATGAGATTCTTTCGGGCGGCCGCAATCTTTGCCTCCTTTTCAGCGCCTGTCAACGTGGCATCACAGTCGGCAGCTATGGTGATGAGCTCCCGGATATCCAGAGGCGGCCGCAATGTGTGAACACCGAAATTGCCGAAATCTGTCAAGCCAAGCTGATAGCAGTATTCGTAGCACGCATATCCGTAGTCCACCAGGAAGAGCTTCTGGCCTCCCTGGATTGCAGCAAGACGCTTGTTTTCGTCCACGATGCCGACGAAGATGTGGTTAGCAAGGACGTCGGTGAGCTCATCGTGCTGCCGTTCCAGGACTTCCTGTTTAAGCTGCTTGACGCTGGCCAATCTGCACTTTTGGTTCTCCTTGTCCGTGAGCTCGTACTCGATGGCTTCTGGGGCACTAAGGATGAACCCTTGGCCAGGCGTGTCTGCGTCTGGCGCGCCGGCCGAAAACAAGGCCGTGATTTTTTGAGACGTGGCATCTGTTCTGACCAGCGTGTTGGAGTTGCGCCGCTGTCGCTTCGGTTCAGGACCCGGCTGCGATTTCAACTCGGCATCAAGCTCTCCGGAGCCACCGGTCGGGACGAGCTGCTGGGTTACAAAAGTCCGGCTCTCGTCCACCTTTCCAAGCTTGTCGCTGATGTGTTCGCATATCAACTGCGTGATCTCGTCCTCGTGGACAAGACCCACAACACGCTTGGTGGGATGGAGATTGACGTCAACATGGTCTGGTCGGATCTGGACGCTCAGGTAGATAAAGGGACGCCCGTGCTTTGGAAGAAAGGTCGAGTACAGCTGCTCAAGTGCCTTGCGTATGTTGTTTGACTCGACACACCTGTGGTTTACAAATAGCAACAGCGTGGTCTTCTTGGTGTGGTAGTTGGCATTCGTGATCAGGCCTTCGGCATTGAAGCCGTACTTCTCGTTCGACATGTCAAAGGACACCAACTCATTCGCAATATTCCTGCCATATATCTGACGGATGCGATCGACCACGGTCGCGTTGGGCTGAATAGAAAGGCTGATGGAAGCCTCCCCTGACTTTTTGCATGAGAACCCGACGCTCTCGCAGTGGATCGCGTACCGACCGAGCATGTCGATTATCTTGTTGTACTCTTCACCCGGCGACCGGAAAGCCTTTTTGCGGATAGGCACATTGAAGAACATGTCTTCAATGACGAACTGCGTGCCGACATTGCCGGGTACTTTCTTCGGCTCTGCGGGCAGGCCCGGTCTGGCCGGAACGAGCTTACCATCCTGGTAATGGGCTTTCCAGGCCAGCTCGGAATCAGCTGTCCTGGTCAGGACAGAGAGGTGGGCAATGTGGCTGATACTGGCAAGAGCCTCTCCACGAAACCCGTACGATGTAATAGACTCCAGGTCTTTGAAGTCTGAGAGTTTTGATGTGGTGTGACGCACGCAGAGGATCGCCAAGTCATCTTTCTGCAGAGCCGTTAGCACTCGAGCAATGTGCGGTTACGGTACTTTGATGCAATGACACAATCATACCGCGATCCCACATCCGTTGTCTGTGATCTGGAGCAGCTTCAAGCCGCCATCCTTGACCAGAACGTCGATTTTTGTAGCACCTGCATCAACAGAATTCTCCACCATCTCCTTGAGAGCATTGACAGGGGATACAATGATCTCTCCAGCCGCGATCCGATTGACGACATCGATCGCCAGTGGCTGTTCATAACCGTCAGTGTGACATGAGCAAGGCATCCACAAACTGAGGTTCGGGGGCTATGCACCTGCTGGGTAGAAGGGCACACTCATACCTTGATGCGCTGAAGAGCATGTGTTTCCTTTGAACTCTCATCAGCCTTGCGCTTCGTGCCAAGTGAAGAGTCGATATCCATAGCGTCTGCCATCGCGACTGTATGGAGTTCAGGCATGTTAGCGAATGATTATAAATGTATCTCATCCGGTCCTGGTCATCATGTAGCACGATACTTGGAGGCGATGAATGCCGAGCTTGTGATGGAAGTTGGACGACAAGGGAGGCATATATCCCTGGGTGTATCCAGGAAGAAGGGGGGGGACCGATAGCATCGAGAAAGACGTCAAGACAATTGAGCAAGAAGGCCATCAAGATACTATACACGGACATAGATATCAAGATGGAAATGATATCGTTATGATTTTGCTCCTTTTTTTTTTGTCGCGGCTTAAAGTGATTCAACGAAAGATTGCAATATTACAAGAAAACGGAGATGCATAAGAAGCATAATGGAGATGATGGAGATGATGGAGAAGATGATGCCACTGAAACTCAAGATTTTGGTGCACGAGAGCAAGAACAGTATCCATCGGCTGTAGACACCAAGTCACAAACGTTTTGGTACGCACCTTGTCTTGGCGTTCTGCGATTATCTGGGCGAAAATGCTACGCAGATATCAGACCTTCATAGGTCACTATTGGTAAGATATTAGTGCTAATTGTGACAGTCTTGAGGAGTCGAAACTTGTAAACAACTTACACGAGGATACGGTGCATGTGGATGATGGTAAAATATACGGTCCGAGAAACCACTACTGAAGTAGTGATTCAACAGAAATGGACGCGTTCGCTACGATATCCGTGGGTTTCGAGGATGATTGACCTGCTGCAGCGTCTTTTATTGTAAGCGACGTGTCCTTTCAGAGTCGAGATGATAGCACATTATTGTTTTCGGTGGATTGCCGTTGTGAGTGTCAAGGCAGTTGCGCTTTATTGCAGGGTGATATGAATGTCGAGGAGGAACAGTCACGTGTGTTCGCGCACGAAGTCGCGCTTTCCCCTGGGACAGTGGCAAGGCAAAGAGATAAAATAAACACTCGCTAAATATCTGCTGGGCTTCCTTGCACGGTTACTGGGATTTTCAGCGCGTGATAATGAGGGAGAATCTTGGTGATCTATATGATGAGATGATTCTTTCCATAAATCGAGGAGAAATTCGATACTGACGCCCATAGTCGGATTTTCCAAGGTTGTGTTGAGGGGGGTGCCCGAGAGCGCATCCTCCTCACACTATAGGCATAATGGCACTTATGCATCAGGGTATATGGCAACTTTCTCCCGAAAATGCCTGGTCGAGTATCGAGGAGGATTTGGCGCCATCTACCGAACCATCACAGTCACCTGGGATTGTAGATGGGTCAGGCTGATAGTGAGAGGTGGGTTGTGTTCATGGGCAAGTGGTATGTGTTCGGAGCGAGCTGCGTATTAGTTCTATGAAATCCCGGACGTGCCAGGAAAACATAGAGCTGGGGTGTTATAGCATGGGTGGAATATTGTTGGCCTATATACAGCGCGATAGCTCTGTGTAATGGGCGAGAGGATATAGAAGATGATGATCGGGTCTTCTTCCTGACCCTCGGATAGATATAAAAGGTCGTGGACGAGGCTGGCCAGAGAAAATGTTGCCAGAAAACATGTGCTGGGCAATGGCGATGTTTTCAAGACCTACCTGAAATGAATCGAACACGTTGTGACGTATTGTGATGGGTGCGGCAGATGCGGCCAGGCCCTGTATAAATCGAGCGGTGGCAGTATTTATGTATGAAAAATAGATGGAGGTGGTTTCTATAGAAGAAATATGATGATTGCTGAGAAATCAGCTGAGCAGATTCGGTGAGTATCTGCCTGGCTCAGCTTCCGAGTTATGACGAATGAGCGCGAAATCACGTGAAGTATTATGCGAGTAGTTGCACGTTCCGCTAATGCAATATCCTATATCTACTCAGATAAGCCAGTTCGCTGTATAGTTTTCTAGTGATGGTAACTAAAGAAAGTAAGAAGGTCGATGCAATAGATTAATTGCTCACGAATAATATTCCGCATGCACAGTGAACCGCCAATGATATCATTTCATAAGGAACGTGCTTCTGATCCATAGCTGCCACCACTAGATATGGTAGATATAGCAAGCAGTCAATCCGGTATCTTCTTTGGATATATTAACTACGCAATTATACGAGGCCATGGATCTCAAATCCCAAAGCAAAATCCTCGGAGCCGACACAAAGATCATGATCGATCGATCTGCGAGGTTAGTCAAGTTATTCTTGTCATGGTCAAACACTAACTACCGTTCAGACCCCGATTTGTTCAATCGACCCGCTAATCAATGATCACTGCCAATATAGATACCAAAAGTTATACGGCATATAACCCATGGGACTACGTCTGTTCAACTCACATCCTTGTCACCACGAGCAGCACTACACATGTACCCATTATCGAGATCGCTATGGCGCCCAACATCTGCAAGGCGTCAGCCATGGCCCTCAGGCAAGGGATAAGGGTATTCGTACAACTTGAGTTTTCCAACCAGACTGTACAATGGCAGACTTCCTGCTATATTTATTGATAGTTCCTAGAAGATCCGAGACAAGTTAGTGTCATCTCCCTGGACGTATAAATGAAGAGGTCGGCGTACGGATATAGTTCGCCAGCCCGACCATGAGACAAAGCACTGCAAGAACCCAAAAGACAGCACCCAGAGGTCTGGCCATCCGCAACTCTAGATCTGTGGGCTGCTCCTTGGAATGGAACGAGAGGACAATGGCGATGGCCACAACAGCCATGTAGGCCGACAGTCGCAGATACGACAGGAACGCTATGCGATGTGAGCACGACGCCATGATAATCACTTTGGGTTGTTGGGGACGGGCACACTTCTCTCGTTGGCGCAGTGGTCGCGCGCATCACTGCTTTCGTTGAGAAAGAGGAGCGGACCGAAGACGGGCCATTTCGAGAACGCGACTTCGAGCCCGTTGAGGCTCTCAATCTCGACCGGACGCCGGATGGACGGGAGGCTGAGAGGTGCGCAGCAGCCACACGAGGCGTTTTCCTCGTCTTCTCCGTCAGAGAGGGCAGAGGTGAGGGTGTTTGCGCCGGTGGCTGTCATTGCTGCTGCGGTAATTTATCGTATAAATGATAGCTATAATACGTGGGATAGAGCTCGTCGAGGGCCGTGGCCGCGGTAGATACATATATCTACATAGCTGGTTAATTGCATATCCAGTTAAGCGTCACGTCAAGCAATCATAGGCCATGACTTAATCCTCCACTTTCTACACAATCAGCTCGCCCGGTGCATCTTGCAATCTATACATCTTTCATAATCGCATCTACCTCGTTATTCCTTTAATATCAAGACCAGTCGAGCTGTGTCTCCTCCATCGCTTCCAAGTTTATTCTCATCATCCGCTTCTCCTCGCATATACAATAAGCCGATATGACGCAACAAAAATCCGCAACAACAACGATTCCTCTCCTCCCCCTTCCAGCAGGCATAGTCTTGCTCCCCGGCGTCGCCCACCGTCTCCCAGTACCGCCCACGCGTGCTGATATCCCCGCTCTCCTCGCTTCTATCTACCAGCAGGCCGCCAAGCTCGACTCGCCCCTACCGAACTCAACTGCCGACGACAGCCCCCCAAGCACACGCATAAGCCAGGTGCCGATCGCCTGCGTACCACAGAAATCACCCTTGATAGGCCCCGACGGCCAGCTTTTACTGCAGGATGGGACACATGGGCCATTTGATGGCTCGGCGCAAGACCCAGCCAAGGAGCCCGTGGTGGCGACGTCAAGAGGCGTTGACAAGGACGAGTTCTTTGCATTCGCGACGTCTGCCAAGGTCGTGGGCTTCGAGGGTAGCAGCACAGGGGGGATCTCGCTTGTCGTAGAAGGGACGGGGCGCGTACGTATGGGCGACGTGACGAAGGAGGTGCCGCACTACGAAGCTCAGGTCGACCTACTCGAGGAAGATGGTATGTCCTTGCAAATTTCACTTCATCCAAGAGCGCCACCCACCGTTATACTTACGATGCGATGCCACTTCAGTGCCGGTTAAGGATCCCCAGCTACGGGAGCTCTTTACATTACTCAAGATGCGCTCAACAGAGCTCATAACGGTGCACATTTCATCTCTCATATCCAGACAGCACGCCTCGAGCCCTGTTCACCTGGCCAATATCAGGCGCGTGGCGATGATCATCAAGGCGTCGCACCTCAATGATGCTGGCGCGTTGGCCGATCTTATGGTCAGCGTCATTGATTCGACATATGAGGAGAAGCTACAGCTCTTGGCGACTCTGGAGATCAAGCCGCGCGTGGTCAAGGCCATTGAATTGATCGAACGCCAGGTCGATGAGCTCAAGAACATCCTCAAAGCTACAGCTCTTGCGGCGGTCCCGATCAGGATCGTCGGCGTGACCAACGCTCGCCCGCAACAGCTCGGACCCCCCGCATCTCCCCGCCGTCCTCCCATGCCAGCGCGTTGGGACGATGGTCCGGGCAAGGAACCCAGCGAGCTTGAGGAACTTCACAAAAAGCTGTGCCTTGCGAAGCTACCACCAGACGCTGCGAAGTTGGCGGCAAAGGAGCTCAGGAGATTGCAGAAGATGGCACCCGCCAATCAAGAGTATCAGGTCATCTCCAACTGGCTGGAGACAATGGCCGAGATCCCATGGGCCACGGTAACGCCGGACCGATGGGACAAGGAGACACTGGACAGGGCAAGGAAACAGCTTTACCAGGATCACTACGGGCTGGAGGGTGTCAAGAAGAGGCTCATCGAATACCTCGCAGTATTGCGGCTAAAGCAGCCTCTCAACGACGAGCTGGACGCTCAGATCAAGAGGCTTGAAGAGGAGGTGTCCAATCCACGGGCCACAGAAAACACCACGGCCCTTACGACAAGCCGCACGACTCTCGAGGAGCTGAAAGCAAGACGCTCGTCTGATAAGTCACCCATTCTCTTGCTGGTTGGCCCGCCGGGAGTTGGCAAGACGAGTCTTGCCAAGTCCGTCGCAACAGCTCTGGGCCGCAAGTTTCACAGGATATCGCTGGGCGGCGTTCGAGATGAGGCAGAGATTCGGGGTCATCGGAGGACCTACGTGGCAGCCATGCCTGGGATCCTGGTCCAGGCACTTCGGAAGGTCGGTGTAGCCAATCCCGTCATTCTTCTTGACGAGATCGACAAGCTGTCGTCGAGTAACCATCACGGGGACCCCTCGGCCGCCATGCTCGAGGTGTTGGATCCGGAGCAAAATCACACATTCACGGACCACTTCGTCGGCACGCCGGTCGACCTCAGCAAGGCGTTGTTCATTGCAACTGCCAACAATCTCGAAACGATTCCCGCCCCTCTTCTGGACCGGCTCGAGATCATCATGCTTCCCGGGTACACGACCATCGAGAAGCGGCATATCGCATCGCAACACCTCATACCGAAGCAGATACGGGCCAACGGCCTGGGCGAGGACACGGTCACGTTCAGCGCAGGCGTAGTATCCAAAATCATAGAGTCGTATACTCGCGAAGCCGGAGTACGCAATCTCGAGCGCGAAATCGGCGCTGTTTGTCGAGCCAAGGCGGTTCAATACGCCGAGGCTCAGGACAGCAACGATGCAGAGAGATACAGACCGGAGCTGACAGTCCCGGACGTTGAGGCCATTCTCGGCCCCGAGCGGTATCAAGAGGAGGTGGCCGAGTCCTCCAATAGGCCTGGCATCGTGACCGGGCTTGTAGCCTACAGCTACGGAGGTGCCGGCAGCATCTTGTTCATCGAGATAGCGGCCATGCCCGGTGACGGCAGCGTACAGTTGACGGGCCAGCTCGGATCGGTGCTCCAGGAGAGTGTCAGCGTGGCCCTAAGCTGGGTCAAAGGGCATGCGTTCGACCTGGGCCTGACGCAGGATCCTGCCTCCAACATCATGCAGGACCGCAGCATCCACATGCACTGCCCCTCGGGGGCGGTTCCCAAAGATGGCCCAAGCAGCGGCATCGCACAAGCCATTGCCATGATTTCGCTCTTCTCCGGGAAGCCGGTGCCACCTACTTTGGCCATGACTGTGAGTCGCCACTCTATCTGCATGCAGTGAACCCCCCTTGGTTTGGACGTGATTTTGCCCTTTGCATGCACACGCACATCCTTTTGTTTCCACGGTGGCCGTATCCCATCACTATTCTTGGAGACACTCTCTCTGATGCTGAATCGACAGGGCGAAATATCTCTCCGTGGACGCGTCATGGCCGTCGGCGGTATCAAGGAGAAGCTCATTGGCGCTCTACGCGCGGGAATCAAAACCGCAATTGTGCCAGCACAAAATCTAAGGGATGTGGCAGACCTACCTGAGGAGGTCAAGAGTGGTATCAAGATTTGCCACGTGAGGTCAGTTCCGTCGCCCAAATCGTGTGTTGCACTGGTGTACTGACAGGACCACAGTCACGTATGGGAGGCCATTCAACTGGTGTGGCCGGACTGGAGACAGGCTGCCGACCACGAGTTTGCCAGCATACAAAGCCAGCTCTAGAAGGCTACGATACAATTATTGAGATGTTTGGGTTATGAAATACATATATTTGGATACGTTGGGAAAAGCCTCTCCGTTTCTCAGTCCTGCAGGCCTGGTCACTTGACAATAAGAGACAGCATATATACACATTATATATGCCATGCTCGGGTTTATGCGGTGTGTAGTGATCTTCCATCGCTTGCACGTTATCACGGCTCCTCGATATCCAGCACATGCGTCAATCATGTCTTGGGAGCGACGCCAACAAATGACAATTCCAGTGGCCAGCAGTGAGAGATGCGACGTCTATCCCGGCACAGATGGTTATGTTTTCGATTGCTTTTGGCAATCCATGTTAAGGTGCTCAAACATCAATAATTCTGCTGATCTGTGGCATGTTCCTGCCATGGTCGTGTCCGGCTCGGATCAAAACACATGAACGCACTGATAACTCGCCACGGCTACACAATCATGATATGCCCTATTTTCTGCGGGCCATCGCCTCAACACGTCTTCTTATCTTGGGTTGAGTGTGTGTGTGTATGCCCAAGAGGAAAGTATCCTTCAGCACAAACGCCCTCAGCACAAAGGTGTTGGTTGGCACAAATATCATCGGGTGTCGTGTCACGATCTGGGAGAGCAAACCGTGGACGAGATCTGGCTTGAGCATCTTGTGTCTTGTATGCCATTCCTAATCTCCAAAATAAATAAAATAAAATAAAACAAAAAATCCTTTTTGTCGAGGCGGGGTCGCTGGCTTCTGGGAAAGGGGGCAGCCGAAATACTCAACAGGGGGATTGTTTGCACTTTTCTGAAAAGGGACTCGAGGGATTCTCCGCCTCAGATTGAGTACATGATCAGAGTGCCGCGGGCTGGGCGGAGCGGCCAAGGGAGAACGATGTCTCTGTGCGACCGTGGTACGGGATGCGTTGGAGGAAGCGAGAGCGGCGACCAGGGGATACACTCTCTTTCTGTTTTTGTAGGGCCTAGACCGGCTTGGGACGGGGATGAGCGACGCGAGTGACGAAAGGGCTATGGGGAGGCTTATCGTAAGGTCTTGGGTTTTCTTGTTGTTGTTGTGTTGTTGTTGTGTTTTCTTCCTTACGTCCTCTCCCTTTGCGTGAGATCTTAGATCTTTCCGTCTTTTGTTGGACCGAGTTCATTCCAGCCTGTCTTGTTTGGCCTCATCAGGGGGTTGCTGCGAGCATCGCGTCCGCTGTAACGTGTCTCCCATATGCGTTCTTCCATGCAGCCTATACATGATGTAACCTTGCAGGTGCACGTATGCCCTTGTGCTCGATCGGTGGATCTGTGAGAGTCTGGATAGAGCGCCCAGTCGACGCCTGGGACTCGTTGGCCTTGTGGTTTGTCGGAGATCAACAAGAGTCTTTTATTTTCTAATATAGCAGTCTCTGGATCAGTATCTATCTGTCTTTTAGTATCTCTCTGTATTTGAGTATCTATCTGTCTTTGAGTATCTATCTGTCTTTGAGTGTCTATCTGTCTTTGAGTGTCTATCTGTCTTTTAGTATCTGCATATCTTTAGTATCTATCCATCAGGCCATCTGGCACCTTGTTTGATATGTCTTTTATCATCGTACATTTGCTTGCAGCCGCCAGTATTCTTCCCTCGCTCCCCATGCGTAACCGTTTGTTTGTCCACATAGACTAGCGAGCGCCAATCCTCTCGTTTAGCCACGGCGTAGACCAAGGGGCGAGGTCCTTGTGTGGTGCATCCCGGTTTTTGTGTGCTCCGGTTTCATGTGTCTGGCTTCATGCGCCGTGCTCCATGTGCTGTTCGTTGCGTGCTGTGCGTTGTGTATAGTCCGGTGTATGTGTGTGATGCGTCGTGCCTCGTACAATGTGGCAATGTGCGTGCGTACCAGAGCGAGCAAGCCAAGAATCAATGAATGGACGAACGACCGTGACGACATGTTGTCCGACGGGATCGCTCTCGACCGAAGAGCGGCCACTTATCCTGCTTTACCCCTCCAGGAGGGGACGGAGGCGAAGGGCAAGAACGGGCAATAGACGGTTATTGTGAGTTTGAGCCTGTGCCGGGTATGACACTGTGGACAAGTGTGAATGGGTGCAAGTAGCGTTATGTGACTCGTGAAAGTGGCGGGCAGGACGCGATGTATGCCCTTGCCCCGGATGCTTTGTATTGGTAACTGGCCAGCTGGTGCTCTGGGGACTATATATATAGTTGTTGGTAGACTTTATCGAGCACGCCCACAAAGTGTTATTTCCTTCTACAAGTAGTGATGATGATATAGTGCTCTTTAACATTTATTCACACACACACACACACTCTCTCTCTCTCTCTCTCTCTCTCTCTCTCTCTCTACGGGATATCCAAAGACAAAAAAAAAGACAGTGGGTAGGTGGGTGTCAGCGTTGTCCAAGACCAACCCCGTTCGTCCTCCCGTTTGTGCTTCTCGATCTCTTTAAATCACTCCATAAATCTTGATTCACCCCATCTGTGGCCAGGCCAGTGCTGGTTTCGGGGATAAACATCCTGTGCTCCTCCAAGATAGGCCCAAGCATTGCCCCCAAGACAGGTCATGCCTTCTTTCCCGTGACCGAGTCTTCCTTCGCAGCATACCGTATGCCGTCCAGGGCCTCCTGCGGTGCAGGCAGGTAATAATATATCCATACATGCTGTCCAACATGTATTACACGCTCCCAGCATCTCATGGCGCACAGCATCACGCTGGGCGTGACGTTGACTGATGGGTAGCGGGAAGCGGGAAGGAGGCAGTGGTCCCGGGATGTCCAGGACTTGCAAGGAGAAGAAGAAGGAAACGCGTAATCGAACCGTACGGGAGGCTCCAATGAACAGAGGCTCCCAAGAAGAGAGGCTCTCAAGAACACAGACTCCCAAGACGAGAGACTCCCAAGAACACAGACTCCCAAGACGGGAGGCCCCCTACAGGCTCCCAAGAACAGGTGTGATGCGAGACCAGACGCTGCTCAACTCCCAATCTCTCTTCCAGATCGAGAAAATCGCCTGTTTCCCATGTGCTTGGTATGACAGCCAGTTTCTGTCGCATCTGGGCGTGTGTGTAGCTACATGTACGCATGCATGTACGAACGATTCTGGCTTGTGCGGCGCTTCTCAGGCAAGGGAACACAAAGACGAATTCATACACACACACACGCACACGCAAGTTACAGAGGGCGTAAAGCAAAAAGTTGGGGTGGAAGAAAAATGAATAATAAAATAAAATAAAAAGCCACCGCCAAGACGGACGGAGAAAGCGGATAGCGGGCCGAGCGGGTGACGGCTATCTATTGAAGCCAGTCAAACCAGGATTGGTCGGGATAATCTTGATCCAGAGTTATCTCGAAAGGGGGGGCGTACGTGTCTATCCGAAGCCCAAGTATGGACACGTCTGGAACGGAAATTAATGACAAGATGGAAGATGGCGATGTGTTGGTGCCGGACCGCAGACCCTATCGCCGGCTGTGCCATATTGCCATATTTCCATTAGAATTATTATCATTGTACTGACCTGGCCAGACCTGGTCATCAGACACGCCGGGGCGTGCCAAGCACAGTATAGTCTTCTTGGTCTAGTAAAGAACAGCAAGCCATGTGCGCGCGCCCCCCTTTTCGCTGGCAGGCCCCCTTGGCCCTTGTCAAGATTGCCCCGATGCGTGCCCCGTAAAGCTTGAACGCAAAATCCCATCACGTGGAGGAGGGGCTGTAAGTAGACTAGTCATGATCCTGGCCAGCCACTTTGAGAGCCAGAACGGACTGCTATCTCGCAGGGTGGGATCGAGGGGTGACGGCATGCGGCGTGGTTCCGGGGGGCCCAGCTGCTATATGTAGATAGTATGCACTTATGCGTGATTAGTTTACTCTGCCACGCAGCCGGAGATTGGCCGTGGAGCTCCGCTGTCCGGATAAATCGTTGAGAGAGGTTGATTGCTTGGGCTCTCTCTCTCTCTCTCTCTTTCTCCGTGACACAATACCAGCCCTACCTATATATGCCCAGTGGTTTGTGTGAGAGTGTGGTGGATGGTCCCGCTCCAGCTCCAGCCCCAGCTCCATATCCATATCCATCCATCCATATCGCTCCTCCACGGCCACTCAGACTTACATGCAAGTAGTCAGTCCTCTCTGCCAATCAAAACGTGTAGCATCACATTGGCCCAAAGCATCTAGAGCAATTCCTGCAACGTGCAACTGTTACTGTCATAGAACCAGGGTCGTGCTGTTGATAGAGGGGCCCCCGCATTGCATGTCACACTTGTCATCCAGAAATCAACACATCAGGGTTCCCACGCGCCCTTTGTTTCGGGGGGGCACAATTGCCGTGCCACCATGCCTTCTTAATACGGCCGTTCTATAGTCTGCCGCATGAATAACCCAGGAGCCGAATCCCCAGAAGCCACGAGGAAACACGCAAAGGAGAGGTCGTCCCCTTGCAGCTGCCCACTCATGTCATGTTAAGTAGATTGGGTGGGCTGTCGGTGAGGTAACCTTAACCAGGTATGTGCTTTGGTGCGTATGCGAGCAGCAAGAGAAATAATCAGAGAGAACCTGTCACGTTACCAGCGGCAAAGGTCCAACAAGGCAATCAAGATTTCCCGAGATGGCCGGGTAGGGTGATAGTCGGGGTGGAATATGTATAACTCGCCTGTATTACGCGATCCCTCCTATCTCCGAGCCAAGACATCTGACTCGACGAAACGGGGAATGGCCGGATGCCTGATCGGTCTGGAGGAGACCCCCCGCGACACCGTATCAGCCCAACCCACGTTGGCCAGCCCCGTGTTGAACTGGAGCAGATCAGACATCAGAACCACCTCACACTTTATCCGCATAGCGCGTGACTTGTGTGCGCAGGTAGGATCATGCTAGCGCAGAGCCAAAAGCACAAAAGGTCCAAGCCTATAATAAAAGTCAGAGAGAGGAGAGCAGAGCAGAAACAAGGGGGCCACGAGGGCCAGCCTCGCACGAACCCTGCTATGTATTAAGAAGAAAAAAAATCCGAGCTTGTCAAGCATGCAGTGCAATTTCACCATCATGCCGCGCGACACCGTCAACTTCCCGGGGCCCCTTGTTGTTGGCCAGATGGGGTGACCCTTTTAATGCACTCCTTTCGGCAAAAGGTCAAAACATTGCGTTCCCGTCCCCACTTCCTAATCCTTTCCGGGCCGATGACTTGACGAAAGGAGATTTGTTGGGATTCACCACCGTCTCGCCAGTGTTGGTCGGTCCTGCAACAATCGTGGCACGTCGAGTTTTCGCCGTCGCGTGCGGACCGGGATGGCACGTTATTTGTGCGATGGATTTGAATCCGGGGTCGAACCGACAAGGTTGAACCGACAAGGGTTTCAAGTGCATATCCCCGAGTCAGTGGTAGAAGTTAAATGGTCGGGGACTTGATTGGGGACTTGATGCGAGATTTGCTCAATTGAATTGTGTGCGTTGGTCCGAAAAGAAACTGCCTGCCTCCGAGATACATGTGCCAGGCGGGAATCTTTCCACTTTGCCGACATGATGCTTTCCAGCGTTCACAATAATATTGGAGAACGAGACATCAGCGGGTGCGAGATTGTGTGTGTATCTCATCAAGACTTGGGAGAAAGAGGGGGCGGAAACGTGGCGAGCTCGTCATTCGGGATGATATCATGTCTTGCTCCCCAATACCACTTGCCCAAGCGGCGAAGGAACGCTTGGAACAGAACGAAAGGAGGTTGGGGATCAGGGTGACGAGCTGCAGCCGGCGAACCGGGCACGGCACGGAGACGGCAGTATGTAAGCAGGAACAAAGCTACCGGGGTGTCCTACCCTGTCAGATATTCCCTCTCCGCAACTGAACAACTGTTTTGCTTTTCTTTTCTTTTTCTTTTCTCTTCTTTTTCATTTCTTTAAGGCGGATTTATCCGGGTATAAACTAACGGCAAGTCGTACATGGCCGGCATGCTTATCATGGTGGCTGGTACGGGGCTTGATATTGTAGAGATATGGGTTTGCCTGCCAACTTCTCGCAGAACGAACCAGACAGGAGCAAATTTTGGTTCGTCGAATTAAAGCTTGGCCACCAAACCTTGTCCCTTGGTACCTCATGACACATGGCGACAGGGCTTCAGGGGTTGGCGGCGGGCAATTGAAGATCGGAATTGGGATTTTGGAGGAGAAGCCCTGTCCCGGTTTCAAGCGTGAGAGAGAAGCAACGGTGTGGCTGGTGTGCGAGAGCACGAACCTGGATGGTGAGCTCAAACGTTGAAATGGTTATGCTCGCTTGACGTATCGCCCCTCCCAGGGATAGGCTGGCAAACGACGATCAATGCTCACAAATCTCCGTAGCATACAAGCCGGGGGGACCTTGGGCCTTCGTTGACGTCGCAACGATGGAAACGTGCAGGTGAGGAGACCTGCCCCAAAGGTTCCGACGTCAACCAGCCTGGACAATAATCCGTCCATGGACCCGGAGTCGGTGTGTGATAGATCCGAGATATCGCACATTTATTATTTTATCAACGATCCCCCCGCAGCCAGATTTGTGCGTCCATCATAGAAGCAACGTGATCGTTGACATCATGCCTTGGCCAAGAACCTGGTCGCATGCATGCGGTATAGAGTGGGCTGAGGTTTGAGTGAGTGAGTGCGTGCGATTTGTGTGTGTTGATCACGCCCCAGTGTTTGAGAAAAGTGAGTGTTTGAGGGAAGTGTTTGAGAGAGGAGAGGGGGGTCGATTCTGATCTTGGGCGGATGAGATTGGTATCTCAAATGGGCAGGTTCGTCCAGGGTGCCTGCCTTTACCTTGGCTTTGCACACTTTACACACCCACTATGAGTATAAGTACGGCTACATAATCGAATGGATTATCGAGGAAGGTAGTCCAGGTATCTGCCTGGGAGGTAAGGTATCTGGACTTATCTATAGCTATCTTATATCCTACCAATAGTACACCAGCCTATCTACTGAACGTATAATTAGTAAATTACGAGTTGGCAACCCGAGGTTCTGAAACTGACGGCTTGGCAAATCGGAAGGCGCTCAAGCGTGCTGTATGAGCTTTGAGGTCACCGTTTGTGGCTAAACAGCAATAAAAAAACGGATAAACCCTTGCTGTGATGTGGAAAGGTAAGGTGGACGAAAGTGTACGAGTTTGTCTTTCTCTTCAACAAGAATGTGTGAGAGGGATATCCCGAGTTTTACCGTCACATCCGAAATCGGACATTGGCTGCTCCTACGATGGGTTTGTGCGCATGCCCAGCCGCATTCCCGCCCGTTTATCGACGTCTCTGCTTGGCGTCATCGTGGATGCGCGCGTGCGGCAGCAAGCCGATTGAGTTATGAGTTCTGCTTTGATGGCAACGCTGGACACAAGCACGGCACATCTCATCTGATGGCGTTTTGGGACGAAACCCGAACCCGTCCATCTGGATCAGGCATCAGTAATGCGCGCGCACACACGCCTGCTTTGGCTAGTGGATGGTCGGTCAGTCATATTATCTCGAAAGCCTGTCCTTGACCCTCCCACTTTGCTCGGAAATTGTTATAGAAAATCGCAGCCAACGTTGTTCCCTGTGAACCAGTACCGTTTTGAGAGCTCCAAAGGTCAATCAGCCGTGCCATGAGGCGCGCCACCGGGCTGACGGCTTGGCTCTGCCGTCTCCGAGATAGAGACGAGCGTCGCGCGTGACGCGCTTATCTTGTATCTATCACAAAGAATCGTCTCGTGAACTCTTGTGCTTGCTGTCTCTTGACGTGTTGCAAGGTTGAGCGGATAACCTTGATTTCTCGCATTGTTGTCTTGGCCGTTTTGCTGCAATTTTTTTGACATGACGAGCTTGTCATTATTAGGTGGTCCACCTTTCCCCAGAAGCCAAGACGAGGGGAAATTCACTCGCACCGCTCCTCCCCTGGACACGACCCATCGATCCCATGTGGCGTCTCCCCTGCTTAGGCAGGTTCAATCAATCTGAGTAACGCAACATGGCAGGAACAGATGGACCCACTATCATTATCATTATCGTTATCATTGCCATTATCGATATTATTATCGTTAATTGTCATTATTGTCATTATCATCATTACCACTTCTCTGTATACGAGGACAACGACGACGGAGTCAACCTCGTTTACTTCCCTGTCATTTCCACGGTCTCTGTGGGACCTGGGATGGATGAAGTTTTTCGGTCTTCGGATCATCGGATATCCATCAAACATGTGCCTCTTCCACAAACCCAACGCGCTCGCTCGCACGCGCGCAGCCAACGCACTCCTCTGGAGGGCGTGTGTGCAGGGGTCCTTGGCGTAACTCGTTATTTCGTACTTCTAGCTGATGAGCACATTACGGGCCGCGTCAGGAAGAACTCTTCATTTCCCCGGCCAGGTGGTTAATGACGACGGGTGGACGTTTTGGCGATGCCCGCACTTCTGTACGTATACTATATACTCCACCACTCGCGGTGCGCGCTATTGACGACGGCCAATTGACACATGCTGCAATCTGCGGCCAAGATAAGGCGTTCAATGCCCTTGAAATCCTCCGACGGTTGCCTCCCTTCTGTCGGTTCCTGGCCATGCGACTGGACTGCCGCCGCTTCAAGACAACCCAAGTCATCCATCACTCGACACCCCACTCATTCGGCTGCTCACCCTCCCTCCATCACTTGCTCACTTCTCTCTCCCCCTTAGGGGGGGGAAAGGAAAAGGAAAATCAAAATCGACTTGGAATCCACACCCTACCTCTCTCCTCCAATCATTTACTTCTTCCACTTCCAAAACCGCTCCCAGCCGGCTCTATCGGGGACAACTCAAGGTTCGCGCCTCGTGTGCGTATCCGAGCAGATATCACCCTGGTCCAGAAAACACGTCCGGCCCTGAGCGCGGAGAATTTTCCTGGTGAACCGGGGTTGAGATGGCATCGCTTGCCCATCCTCGAATAAGCAACCTGCTCCCTGTCCGGAGCGATCAAGGGACAAAGGACGACGACCAACGGTGAATGCAAGCAAGGAAGGCTAGCGCTTCTCCTCCCCCCCCTCCCTTCTGGCGATGCTGCCCTGGTCTCCTTTCCCCAGCTCCATCTCGTCAATCCCAACCACACCCCACCCCCCCCCACACACACACACACCTCTTCAGAACTTCATGTTATTGCCCTCCTCTTCCCTCCTTCGTCCTTCGGTTCTCAAACCAGTCACACAAAAACCGACCGGGAGTCACCCGTTCAACCTTTTTACAGCACCCTCTCCGGGCGTTTGCTCTTTCTTTATCTTTAACCTTTCCACCCCCTCCCCGACGACGGGGGCAAGGTGCTTTCCATCCAAAAACGGAGTCGGCTTTTTGCCTCGGGATCATATCATCACGGACGGGAGAACGGGATAGATACACCCTTGATCATCGGTCAACCACCAACGTCTTGGAAGCTTGGCATAGTAACTGACATCAGAGGAGAACGGTTCCGAAAACAGAAAGGCGGACGATATCGATACCCACTCGGCAACACCCAAATCGACACCTGACCACACCAGAGCCACTTGACCAGCTGTCTCTGCATGAGTGCCCCCTCACCTAAAACTGATTTCCAAGATCCCATTGAGCAGCAGCTCCCGTCGCCAGGTCCTGCAGCTGCCCGACGCACCTCATCCTCGACAACCACGAACACTGGCGCATGCCCGTGTGCCTTTGTAGTTGGCGTATTACTGGATCCTCGAGAGTCCTTGGTGGTCTAAGCAGTATTACAGCCCAGCATCCTGTCCCACACACGCCTTCTTCTCTCACCTGTCGGTGCCATCCTACCACGTTCTTCCGTCTCAGGACACACACCCCTGGGCAACGTCCGACTTTCCGGCTCGCCTGACTTGCTTGACCTTGACTCTGGCTTTGACTCCATCTCGTCACTCTCTGGCATCGAATCAAAAACCTCTTGGCCCCTTTAGGGATCCACGGACAGGTGATCCTTCAGGTATTTTCTTGCACCCCACCCGATCCGTCTTTACGTTACCGCCGCGAATCCAAAGCGTCTCGAGCCGGCACGCGTCATTGTCTCTCTCTTCCACTCCCCCCACGTCAACCGTCTCTCTACCGAGGCTTTATGATTGCGACTTTTTGCCAGTAAACCGTCGCCTACCCACATTCTGTGGGGGTACTTCCCAGCAAAACGAGCAGCCGGGTCTTGGAAAATCTCTCTGTGTCTTCCAAGTGTGCCCCGGAAGGTCGTGTCAGGTCTTGTCAGCCGCAGCAGATAACCAAACTCGCAAACTTCTGGATCAGGGGAGGAGGCCAAAGCTTTGAGGTTTCCGGAACTGAAAAACCAGGTGATCGTTTGGCTCGCAGTGACGAGGACCCCGTGGCCCTCGGTCCCAAAAAGAAAAAAAAGAAAAAAGAAAAAAGAAAAAGTAAAAAAGAAGGGGGAAAAGAATAACCCCCGCCCCTCAGGTCGCCTTCATCCATGCAATCCATACTGAGGCCGTGCGATAAGTCCTTGATTCCACTCGGCCAGCGCCGGGGCAAAGCAGATCTGGCGCGATTCTCTCTAGACCTGACCTGGGCATCCCACGGGGCGGAGTCCGAAGCTGCTCGGTCAGGGGCGTACCCTTCTCCGCCCATGTCGGCGTCGCCCTTGTCTCCGCCAAAACCGAGTCAAGATGTCGGCGATCTCGGTCAGGCTCAGGGAACTCATCCGCCAACGAGCCAACAGCAGGGCGGCGCGTACCAGTCGGCAATACCGCAACAACAACAGCAACAGCAACAGCAACAGCAACAGCAACAACAACAGCAGCAGCAGCAACAGCAACCACCACAACAACAAACGGCCACAGAAATCAGAAACCCACCTCCACCATCGCTAGGCCGACCTTTTATGCCGGCGCCGTCGGAGCCGCCCCGCGTGATATATCCCCAATACCAGCCATCAGACGACGGTGCCATGGCAACGGCAACAGCACCATACCATCATCCGCCTGGACCGTTTATCATGGGGCCGCCTCCGTATGGTGGGCTTCCACCTCGAGTGCCCCATGGCCAGCCGTACGCTGCACCCACACTCCCAAGGCTTCACGAAGCGGATAGCGTGCCCGTTCGATCGGCGCGAAAGGCAAAAGGGCATGTGGCAGCGGCTTGTGTGCCTTGCAAGAAAGCTCATCTTAGGTTGGTCATTCTTTGTTGATGGAGGATAGCCATCGTTCTGTGCTTGGTGCTAACTATAACATAGATGTGATGGTATGTACTCTGCGCGTCGTTTTCTTCTTTTCCTTCATCTTTGCAGCTTGGGGTCTGAAAAATCTGTATCCCCCTACCAATCAACCAACCAAAAAAAAAAAAAAAAAAGACACGTTGCTCGAAGACAACCCCCGTCAGCGTCTGGTGCTGAGACCTGCGATATCTGGAGATGTCTACTCTACAGACGCAGTCCGGATCCAGCGGGTGACGGGTCGGGTGTAACACGGCAACGCAAGATCCCGTCTTTTGACTCGACGAGGTCGTCATAGGGGGAATGGGCAGCCGTTCCCCTGTCTCTTTGGACTCGCTTGGAAATCATGTGCCTGCGCATGACAAAAAGAGAGAGAGAGAGGGTGGCCTTGGACGGTGCTTCTATTTTGGAGTCGAGGGAGGTAAACCCTGGGTGGTTGGGTTACCAGAGGATCGAGATGAGACCATGGCATGCATGCAATCCTCCAAAACAGACGACAGACGACGTGACGAGAGTGAGGAAGGCGTGGCTGACATTGTCTCATGAATATAGCTCAACGTCCGTGCATGAGATGTGTGACCAACCAGAAGGAAGGGGCCTGCATCGACGTCGAACCCAAGAAGCGTGGGCGTCCCCGGTTGAGGGAGCACAATTACGATAACTCGAGGCCTGGGGCTCAGCAAGAGGCTGCGAGGAGGCCGCTCGAAGGATATCCGCCCGGGTATGTGGTGTTGATTGGCCCTGAATGTTGGAGGGGCGAGCTCTAATTTTTCCTTTCCTCTTCTTCTTGTTTTAATCTCTAGTGACCCTCGTCGCCCATCATACCCCGATTCTGACGCCTACCAACCGCCAATCGTCGCCCGGCCGCCGGAACCACTGGCATACCTGACGTTGCAGTTCGAGGTGGCGAAAGCATCGCAGACATTTGTCGAGGGGTTAGGAGCCCAGGGGGCTGGCATTGCCGGCATTGCTGGGCGTCAGCTGGCTGATCTTGTTGTGCCCGAAGAGAGGGACAAGATCCGGGTGTTGCAAAGGGAATTACAAGAAGAAAAGTCGAGGACCGAACAGAGCTACCTGCCGAGAATTCTGCCCAAGGACGAGGAGAACAAGGCGTTGGCGACGTTGGGGTTCGGGCCGGAGGCGTTGGCAGCCGTCTCCCCCAGCCGTGTGGAATACCTGACATTCCAGCTTCATCCCGAGGAACAGCCAAGGACGGTGGCGGTGCACATAGGGCTTGGGAAGAAGGATCCCGTGTGGTTCGTTGCGCTGGCACTTTTGCGAGGAACCGGCCCGCACCCTTCCCCGTCCCCAGGGCCTCACGCCAGGGAACCGTCGACGCTATACTACCCGCGACTGATGCCACCAGCACCGGCACCAGCACCAGCACCAGCACCCCAGCGTCAGGGAGGCTTTGCCCAGCGAACCCCGGTTCCGGCGACGGCGTTTGAGACAGGCACTCGGCAGCCTGGACCGCCAGCGCAGATGACAGCCCTGAGCCCCGGGTTCAGCCCAAGGGCGGCCTCGTACTCGGCATCACCGAGCCGTCCCGACTACCCGGTGGGCACGCCGTCATACCAGATACCGAGAAGCGAATTGGTACAGGTGACGAGCCGGCCGCCATCGCACCCGTCTTCTGTCCAGCTTCCTCCGATCCGGGCCCCGCCGCAAATGATGCAGGGCCCTCCTCCATCGGCGTCGTCGGATGCAGGCTGGCCGAGGGATGAACGCCAGAGCCGCGTTGATATCGGGGAGCTGCTTGAGCGGCCTGATGGGCAGCATTAGGCTCAGGTCGTGAGCAGCGGGATTATATGCATGGAGATGGCGGCCAAAGAAATGTGTTTTGGGTGTTGTTGCAGGGAGGGGAGGAGTTCTCCATGCCGGCTCGGGCGTTTTGGAGCTGCAGCATTTGTTGGCAGCGGTCATTGGCGGGTTCACGTTGTTGGCTCCTGTTGGAAGGGATTTCGGCTTTACCCTTAATACCCGGGATCGATACCTCTTTGTACTACCATTCAACCGACATAATCTTGGACTTGATCGTTGAGAGGGAGCCCTGGGCTGGGCCGAGGCCAGGACGGCCTGCGGGCGGGCTCCTCAGCTCGGTGCACGTTATTCGTCTTGTGAAGCATGTCCGTGGTTGACGACCTGTTCGCAGACATGCCGATAAGGTCTCTTTTATACTTTATATTTTATATTATCTTTATAATTATTTTTCAAATGGTGGCCGGCGGCTGATGGATGGTATGGATCACGTGACGGGCTCTTGGGAAGTTGTTAAATATTTGCGAGAAAAAATTATGCGTTGCATCGCTCGCAATTGTGCCTCTTCTTCATCTTCTTCCTACTTCCAACACTATTATACCAGACCGTGGTCTTGGGGTCCAAGTTGTCGGATTTTGGTTTGTATCAAATCTTGTGACTGAAAATTTTCTCACCACCTCAGCCTTCACAACCCGCAAACTTCACACACCCAGCAAAATCGGAGTCTGACATGGGCAAGTCGAAAAAACATGGACGCTCCAAAGGCTCATGGCGGGACGATCCTCTCGACGGCGGGGCCAAAGCCGCCAAGCCGCCGGCGGACCCCGAGCTCGCGGCGCTGCGTGAGCGCAGGATCCTCCCCGTGCTCCAGGACCTGCAGAGCTCCGACCCTTGCCGGCGCACGTCGGCCGCCAGCGCCATCGCCAACATTGTCCAAGACGCCACGTGCCGCAAGCTCCTCCTCCGCGAGCAGGTCGTGCGCACCGTCCTCAGCGGCACCCTCACCGACGCCGCCCTCGAGAGCAGGGCCGCCGGCTGGCAGATCCTCCGCGCGCTGGCCCAGGAGGAGGAGCCCGACTTCTGCGTGCACCTCTATCGTCTCGACGTGCTGACGGCGCTGAGCTACGCCGCCGCCAGGCTTGTGGCCGAGTCCCCAGCCGTGGCCTCAGCCCCCAAAGCTCACCAGGAGCTTGTCTGGACCATCGCGCACGCGCTCGTGTTCCTGGCCGGTGCCATCTCCGAGGCCGTCCCCGACGCCCTCGCCAGCCTGACGGGCGACGCCAATGTCACTGGCCTGCTCTTTTCCCTCATCTCCCACGAGCGCGGCAGAGACCTCTGCGAAGCGGCTCTGTCCTGCCTCTGGACCTTGTCCGAGGACAACGAGCCTCTTGCCCGACTCGTCGTGCTGCACCCCTTTCAGGTCCTCCTGCGTCTTGCCAGGGCGGCCCACGACGATTCCAGAGCCGCGCTGCTCGCCTGCGGCATTCTGCACAACACCTTCTCGGTCCTCGGGTGGAGCGATAGCAGGCCGGGGGGGGGCACGCCCGGTCTGTTGATGTCCGACAAGATCCTCGTGGCGCCGCTGGCGGCTGTCCTCGAGACGTTCCGGCCTGCCCAGGCCACCGCCACGGCCAACGGGCACATGCAGCTGGGCCCCGAGGATGTGCAGCTTGCGCTGGAGATCGTGGCGTCGATTGGGACGGGGCTGCAAGCGGGGCTATCATCATCATCTGACCAAAAGAAGAAACCGCGTGGCAGTATCAATGCCGATGCAATGGACGACGACGACGATGATGATGATGAAGAAGAAGAAGAAGAAGAAGAAGAAGAAGAAGAAGAAGAAGAAGAAGAAGAAGAAGAAGAAGAAGAGGAGGAGGAGGAGGGAGAAGAAGAAGAGGGAGGAGGAGAATTGACACAAGCCGAGATTGACGCCGATATCGACATGGTCATTGGCCAAGGAAGCCATGTCTCGGACGACGAACGCCCCCCCCCTCAAGACGACGACGACGACGACTACAACATGCCGACCCTGGCCGAGCTCTGCCAGCACGCCATCGCCCATCTCATCCGCCTCGCCGCCACGCCCTTTCCCAAGACCCCCGAACTCGACATCCAAGGACACGCGCTCTCGGCACTCAACAACATCGCCTGGTCCGTCTCGTGTCTCGACCTCTCGGACCGAGACAGCACCGCCCTCGCCATCGCCAGGGCCTGGGAGCCCCACGCCCGCGCCATCTGGCACAAGGTCGTCGCGCCCATCCTCTCCTCCGACACGGCCGACCTTGACATCGCCACCAAGGTCACAGGCCTCGCCTGGGCCGTGGCAAGGACATTACCCGGAAAGCTCGGCCACGACGGCGAACACGGCAAATTCATAGCCCTCTACCAAGCCGCCGCCACCGCCACCTCTGCCTCTATCTCTACCGCTGCCGCCGCCTCTACGCAGGCGCCGCCGCCGGACCCCTTCCAAGGCCTCGGCGTCAAGTGCATCGGCGTGCTCGGCCAGCTGGCGTTACCCCCGGCGCCCGTCTCCGTCAACCGTGAGATTGGCGTCTTTTTCATGACCCTCCTGCGGCGTCCGCCCGGGACCACTCCCACCGCCGACCTTGTCGAGGCGCTGGACCAGATCTTTGACATTTACGCCGACGAGAGGCATGCCAGTGACAAGGACGTCTTTTGGGCCGACGGCTTCCTTGGGCACCTGGAGGAGGTGCTCCCAGAGGTCCGGGCCGCCGTTAAGAAGGTGGACAAGCGGACAATGGAGGACCTGCGCGTGCGTGGCGACGAGGCGGTCCTGAATCTGGCGAGGTTTATACAGTACAAAAAGGAGAACCAGCCCGCGTGAGGCCCTCCCCCAAATCCTGTTACCATCGTATCCATGACAAGCCCCTGTTTTGGGACTCTGCTTTGGAGACGGAACACGCATGGCCACATCTGTGGCATGTGCGCATAAACACCAAGGGACATATAATAGTTTAATAAGTCGTGTCCAAGATGTACTATTAATGAGTGGACGAAGTCGTCCTAACCTGTGAATTGACCAAAGCATGACCACTTTCTACGACAGACACCTAGACTACGTGCATTGGCTCCTTGCAATATGCATGGCATACTCTGGACATATTTGTATGGTTATGACCATCAAACATGATACCTGGCCGGCATGTCTTGCTGGCTAAATATCAAGCCCCAATGAGCTTGTCTGGGACACATCATCTCGCCTGAGCTCATCATCTCGCCTTCAGACTCGCCGAGCTCATGGTCAAACCATATGCACATCACAACCTGGGGCTATGCTGTCCAGCAACGGAATAATAAAAAAAAGACAAAAGAAAAAAGGGACAGATTGGCTGACCGGACTTTGCACACTCGGCACGACAACCCATCCATGACATCGAGCACAAAAGCGCTTCTTCACATCTGAACGGTTAGGTAAATGTACAGATATCAACATTGAATGAAACTCACGCCATGATCGAGGTCGTTCTCATATGCCATAACTCGGGAGTAGCATCCAGTAGCGGATGGATGCCGGTCGAGAGTCGTGTTGGGCGTTGTCCTAAAAACCCAAGAGAGAAAAAAAACACCCTCATCCCAGCTGCGCCGTGTTCGTTGTTACCCTATGCTTCTGCACCCTGTCGATGCACTCACCCAATGGGCTGGAGTTTCTTCTTTTTCTTGTCGCCGCCGGCGGATTTGCCTTTTTGGAACTGTCGCCACGAGTCGATTCTTTGATCCCTCGTCGACTCCCAGTCCTGGTCATGCTGGCGTTTGCGCTTTCTGTCCTCAAGCTCCTGCTCCTCCTTTTTCTGCTGGCGGCCCTCCTCCCGCATCTGCGCGTTGAGCTGGCGTCGTCGCCGCTGCTCGTTGTCAACGAGCACGTGCACCGTCTTCTCGCGCCACTTGCGCGCAAAGTCGTCCGTCTTGAGCTCCTCGCTGTCGACCGTCCACTTGTTCTCGCGCATCAGCAGCATGCGCGCGTCGGCGATGGCCTCGTCGAGCCGTTCGCGGTGCTTCTCGTCCATGAGTTCGACCTGTGCCTTCTTTAGCCGGTCAAACGCCTCGGGTGCTTGTGGGTTGCGCGTCTTGTCCGGGTGGATCAGGAGCGATTTCTTGCGATAGGCAATCTTGATGTCCCCCTCGGGAACACCGGGGAGCAAGTCAAGCACAGCGTAACTGGGCGGGTTTCGGTCAGACCAAAAAGGGCTCTTTCTTGTGGGTGATACAGCACCAGGGGGGCAACCCACGCGTTCAGCCTAAAGGCCTTCATGATACGATCAATCTCAAGATCCTGGGGCACAGAGTTAGTGGGCGGGGAAACACGACTGATGGCGTGGGAAGGATACCTTCTCAAACTCTTTGGCCTCGTCCGCGAGGGCGTCAAAGGCCTCCTCCTCCTCCTTGGTCTCGGGCTTGATGTCTTCCTTTGACATTGTGTGCTGCGCTGGTGAATCTGCTGTTTCTATGAAAAGAGTCGCGTCGCTTGTGATGGTATCTGGAGAGCGAGATGAAGTTGAGATTGACGGTCAGTCGGTCGATGGCGGCTTAGTCATCTGCCTTATCGTTATCGCAATTCCCGATATCATTTTGAAAAAAAAAAAAAAAAGTATCCTAGGTTTGAAGAGGAAGAAAGGTTCTTCGTTATCAACAAGGCCCAAACGATGCCTCGACGAGCCGCCTCCCCAGCGCCCTCCGAAGGAGAGGTTGATATCTTTGATTCCCTCTATCCCGGCGGCGACGCAGACTTCACAAATGATGCCAATGGAGGCGCCGGGATGGACCTCGACTTTGGCGGGATTCTTGACGCTCCGGAAGGGGAAGGGGACGACGACGAGGCCTTCATTGCCCTTCAGCAGGCGGCGTCGTTCCGCAAGGCTTCAAACCTCAAGGGCAAGACAGTAAAAAAAGGCGGCGGCTTCCAGGCAATGGGTACGTCGACATGGCCAGCACCGAAACCACGGCTAACAGCCACCAAGGTCTCAACGCGAACTTGCTCCGCGCCATCACACGCAAGGGCTTCTCCGTGCCGACGCCCATCCAACGCAAAGCCATACCCCTTATTCTGTCACGCAAGGACGTTGTGGCAATGGCCCGAACCGGAAGCGGCAAGACTGCGGTAAGACGAGAAAAGAGACGAGAAAAAAAAAGGGGGGGGAGAGTGAAAGCGCTGACCTGACTCGCGCAGGCCTTTGTCATTCCCTTGATTGAACGGCTTAGAAACCATTCTGCCCGTGTAGGGAGCCGAGCCATCATACTGTCGCCGTCTCGAGAACTGGCGCTGCAGACCTTCAAGGTCGTCAAGGAGCTGGGGCGAGGAGCCGACCTCAGGACGGTCTTGCTCGTGGGAGGCGATTCGCTCGATGAGCAGTTCGCCGCCATGGCGTCCAACCCGGACATTGTCCTTGCGACGCCCGGCCGACTGCTCCACCTCAAGGTTGAAATGGGGCTGAATCTTTCAACGGTCGAGTATGTTGTCTTTGACGAGGCGGACCGGCTCTTTGAGATGGGCTTCGCCGCCCAGCTCACGGAAATCCTCCACGCGCTGCCGATGGCTCGGCAGACCCTCTTGTTCTCGGCAACGCTCCCGGGCTCGCTCGTCGAGTTCGCGCGTGCGGGCCTCCGAGAGCCGAGCCTTATCCGGCTGGATGCCGAGACCAAGATATCTCCCGACCTGCAGAGCGCCTTCTTCACGGTGAAGGGACAGGAGAAAGAGGGTGCGCTGCTTTACATCCTCCAGGACGTCATAAAGATGCCGCTGGGAGCTCCGCCAGGCGCCCCCGAGGACGAGTCGTTGTCGAATCCGAAAAAGAGGAAACGAGCTCCCGAGGGGGGAGGCCGCGGCAGGCCGACGGAGCATTCGACCATTGTGTTCGCGGCCACAAAACTCCAGGTCGAGTTCTTGGCCACGCTCCTGCAGGAGGTCGGCTATGCGGTGTCGTACGTATACGGCACTCTGGACCAGGTGGCCCGGCGCAACCAGGTCGACGCCTTTCGCGGCGGGCGAACAAACATGCTCGTAGTCACCGACGTGGCCGCTCGGGGCATCGACCTGCCGCTCCTGGCAAATGTCATCAACTTTGATTTCCCCGCGCAGCCAAAACTCTACGTGCACAGGGTGGGCCGCACAGCCCGAGCAGGCCAGCGTGGCTGGAGCTACAGCCTCGTGCGGGACGTGGATGCGGCTTATCTGATTGACCTGCAGCTTTTTCTCGGGAGGAAACTGGTGATGGGCAGAGAGAAGGGCAGCCGCGACAACCACTCGTTCGCCGAGGACGTTGTTGTCGGGGCGCTGCCTCGGTTCCCCCTGGAGTCGTGTGTGGAATGGGTTGCCAACACGCTGGACGGGAACGACGGTCTGGTGGACCTGCGCCGCGTCGCGGCCAAAGCGCAGAACCTGTACATGAAGACGAGGACCTCTGCGTCGGCGGAGAGCGCAAAGCGGGCGCGGGAATGCGTGGCCGCAAAGGCGTGGTCGCAGACACACCAGCTGTTTGGAGAGCAAAACGACGACGCGGAGCAGGCGAGGGCAGAGATGCTGGCCAAGATAAGCGGGTACAAACCTCTGGAAACGATATTCGAAATCCGGGCCAAGAAGGGGCTGGGCAGCAAACACGCGGCGGACATTGTGCAGCAGCTGCGAAAGAGGTTTGGGGGCAAGATGCGAAAGAAGGAGGACGTGGGAAAAGACGAGCCGACGCCAGTGGGGGACGATGGTGCGAAGATGGACGAGGACGGCCAAGATGGCCAAGACGACCACGATGGCCAAGACGACCACGATGGCCAAGACCAATATGACGACGATATGGAGGTCACGGTTACGAGCAACGCCAGGACAGGAGACCAAAGGGGGTCGTTCCGAGACCCGGAAGCCTACATGTCTTATACGCCACGCACGGGCAACGTGCACGAGGAGCGAGGCTACGGCGTGCAGTCCGGCAACATGTCGAGCTTTACGCAGGAGGCGCGGGCGGCAGCCATGAATCTCACCAACGACGAGGGCGCCAAGCACTTTGGCGAGCCCACGCGGGCAAAGATGCGGTGGGACAAGAAGAACAGCAAGTACGTATCGACGGCCAACGACAACGACGGGTCCAAGGGGTCCAGGATGATCAAGGGCGAGAGCGGGGTCAAGATAGCGGCAAGCTACAAGAGCGGCCGCTTCGACAGGTGGATGAAGGCGCAGCGCATCAACAGGCTGCCGCGGGTCGGGGAGCTGGAGAAGGGCCGGGCGCCGGGGTCCGGGCCGGGCGGCGCGGCAGGCGGGCCGCGCTACAAGCACAGGCTGGAGCTGGCGCCCAAGGAGGCGGACAAATACCGAGACGACTACCACGTGAGGAAGAAGCGGGTTGCCGAGGCGCGGGACAAGCGGATCGGACGCTTCAGGGACGGCAGAGGGAGCAGGAAGGAGATCAAGAGCATCGAGGACGTCCGCAGGGCGCGGAAGGAAATGGAGAGGAAGAAGCAGAAGAACGCGCGTCCGTCGAGGAAGAAGACGTGAGAGATAAATGCTTATGAATATAAAAAGGCGTCACGTGATACTTCGTATGCCCACTGGCCAATAGCCGACACTCGATTACTCCACTCTTTTCTCTTCACCATCCCCAGTTTGTCGTCTGTTCTCCAAAGCATCTCATCGCGGACCCAGGCGGCGACTTGATATCACGCTCCAAATAGCCAGCCAAATAGCGAACACAATGGGGCAAGTGGGAAAACGTGCCTCCGTTCTTGGTATCTGGCTGACTGACATTTTGTTCTGACCAGCGCCCCCGTGCACCCAGCGCTCGTGCACTTCCCCGTCACGCTCCTCCTCGTGGCGTACGGGCTGGACGCGCTCTACTTTGCGCACCCGGCGCTCCCTCGCGGCGTGACGGCGTCGGCGCTCATGCCGCCAGTCGACGAGCTTCCGCGGCTTGCCTATCTCGCCCTGTCGGCGGGCGTGCTCGCCGCGGTCCCTGCGGCGCTGTCGGGCATCGCGCAGGCCAACAAGGCGGTGGCGCGCGGGGGCGTCTTTGGGGCCGACGGCGCGGTGCGCCCCAAGATCAGGGCCATTGCGGCCCATGCTGTCGTGTGCGACGTGGTGATTGCCGCGAGCGCCTGGGTGTGGTGGAGGCGGCGCGGCCTCGCGGGCGAGCGCGCCGACAGCGAGGGCGCGATCGAGTTCCTGCTACATCTCAGCGACGACGAGGCCAGGTGCGGTGCGCTGAGGGAGGCGGCGTACGCGCCCGAGCCGTGGATCGTGGGCGTCGAGGCCTTCCTCGGCGCGCTGTTGCTGCTGGCCGCCGGCATGGGTGGATCGCTCGCCTACGAGTGGGGGGTGGGATTCTCGTCGTCGTCTGACGCCAAGAAGAGGCAGTGAGGGTGGAGAGTTGGATAGGATTGTGTCTGCATGCAAATTTGTGTTTATATTGCACGTATTATCAGTACGATATCTGTGCTTGGTGTGGAAAAGACCTTGATAGCCGTTCACTAACCAGGTGCTCTCTCTTACCAGGTGCTGGGCAAACTCTCTTCTTCTCTGCTCGCTCTGCTCGACTATCTATCTATCTATCTATTGGCACTTGCTCGTGAAACATGAATAGTCCGGCTGAGGCGAGGCGTGCGGGATATGATTCGACCACGTTTCCTCTCTTCGCGGCCTGTCCACTGGCTGACAGCGGATGGATTGGGGTTTGGAATAAATCGGAGTGGATGCTGAGGCCTAATAGTGAATGAGTGATTGAAATGCGTCCTCATCATCCTTTTCACTCAACACAACACAACACAGCACAACACAGCACAGCACAGCACAACACAACACAGCACCATGGCCCCGGCAGTCATCACTGAGGACTACTACGCCATCCTCGAGGTGGCCCCAGAGGCAACAGCAGAGGACATGAAGAAGGCGTACAAGCGACTGGCAATGAAGCGGCATCCCGACAAGAACAGGGGCTGCGACGAAAAGCTTGCCACGAAATCATTCCAACTCGTACGTGCCGCTGGCGTCTTTCTTTCCGCTGCTGTCTGCGTACGTTGACCAAGACAAGCCGCGGGCGCCATCGTGCACTGTGTAGTTGAGCGCGGCCTACGAGACCCTGGCAGACGAGACGAGGCGGAGAGCATACGACGCAACGTACAAGCAGCAGCAGCAGAACCGGGCGGGCACGCAACCGACCCATCAGCCCCGTCCTGCGGCGCCCCGAGACGACGACGGCCGCGACCACGACGAGATACGGACGACAGGAGCACGCAAGCAAGAACGAGGCGCACGCTGGCGCGATTCAAGGGCGGCGGCGGAGCAGTCGATCGCCCAGCAGCAAAAAGTCGCCGACGGGCTGGAAAGCGAGCTGGCGCGCCTGGCTGCGATCGACAAGAGCTCCGAGACGGACGCGCCCAGCACGTGGGTGACGTGGTTGCTGTCTCCGCTGTATCGCAAGCCGGCAGAGACCGAGGAGGAAAAGGATGCCAAGAAGCGAGAGCGCATCGAGAGGGGCCACGCCCAGCGGCTGAAGCAGCACAGGCTCGGCCAGGAGCTGGAGAAACTGAGGGCGCTGCAGGCCAGTCTGGCCGCACGCCGGCAGGCGTTCGAAGCAGACGACGCCAAGGACGACGCGCGCATCGTGGCGGCCAGGGAGCGGATACGTGTGCGGGAGGAGGCGCGGAGGCGGCGCCAGGACGAGGAGGCGGCAAGGAAGCGGGGCGAGGAGGAGGCGAAGAGGAGGCGCCAGGAGGAGGAGGCGCAAAGGAAGCAGCAAGAGATGTGGGCCAAGTACTGGAAAGACGAGGCGGAGGCGAGGAGGAAGGACGAGGAGGAGCGCCAGGCCCAGCTGCAGAGAGAGGCAGAAGACGCGGCTCGAGCAGAACGTCTGAGAAAGGAAAGCCATCACCACAACCACCACCACCACCGCGCCTGGTCTGCCGGCTCTTGCTTGCACAAAGGATGGTGGCCCGAGGTCAGAGGCCGGGCAACATGCGGCGGCTGCCAGATGTCATGGGGCTATCTTCTCGAGTGCCCGCACTGCGAGCTGAGAAGATGCCCCGGGTGTCAGGCCACCCTGCGCGGAGCTATACGGAGATCAGCCATCAAGACGCGTGGGGGCGGCCGGGAGACCGGCCGGCAAGCTGACTGGCAGGCTGACTGGCAAGATGACTGACTGACTGGGAGTGAGGACGACGGGAGAGCGACCGCTTGTTCCGATAGGTCGATGGTGCCATGGCGTGATTCCAGGAGGCGGTGCAGATAATATTACTCAGTGTGTATGCATGTTGCAAAAGGTAAACCAGTACAGTGTGCGCCGGATGTACGGCTAGTGCTTCACAGCCGGTCGTCATTCGGGTCTCGGTCCGGCCGCGCCCCACACAGCCCGAGCCCGAGCCCGGCCTCTCAACCGGCCAGGCGGTTAACCGAAAAAAGAATTTTCACGTCCATCCACCCATCCATCCATCCATGGATACCACGCCAAGCAGCCACCATACAGTATTAGATAGACCTGGCTGTCTGGGCTGGAGACTGAGCTGGAGGCTGAGTGGACGAGGCTGTAATTTATCGAATCCATCTCCATCAGCTGCTCCAGCTCAGCCAGCCCAGCCAGCACATAACGGCAAATTCACCTCGCGGCCGATTCCGAGCGCCAAAGTAGTCGGTCTCGGCAAGACGGTCCGACCCACGTCCCATTGATAAGTTGTTGGTCGGCCAGAACACGCGCCCTATACTGCAACACGATAAACGCCGCCCAAGTATAAAACAGACCAGATAGGCTCCAAAGCCGTTCTCGTCTCTGCCAGCATCGCTCCATCACTTTTCTATTCTTTTGCGCCGCGCCCATCTCCAGCTACGCTAAAATCGCTTCCAACTTTGCCTACCAGTCCGCTGCTAAAGGATTTGGTTTTTCCCTGTTAGACTACCCTGCACAATGAAAGTCTCTGAGACCTTAAAATTTTTTAAAACAAGTAAAAAGAATGGTAATAAGAAGGAAACAACACCACCAGATACGAATATCAGTGCAGTAACGGGTGTGTATGACCCGAACTTTGGTAACCAGGGGTTTAGTAATAATTATAAACCATATAAAGGAGCCGATCAAGCCGCGCATAACTGCCTACATAGCCATATTCGCACACCATAGAGGCCCTATCTGCGCTATTAAAATCAGTTATCCCCTCGCGTAGATAGTTAGTATAACTGCACTATTATATCAACCTCTGCAATCTAAGAAATAGTAATTCATCATGACTGTAGTCCTGGGCAGAGGGCAGCCCAGGCATTTCGTGCGTGGCATGCTTCACATTCCCGCAAGTCGTCTTCATCGACGATTGGCACGTCCGGTCGAGCAGTCTTTCTTTCGTCTTTCCTTGGCTTCTTGTTCTGTTCTCCTTTCGTTCTGTCTTTTAACTGCGGCCGGCGTACGCCTTTGATAACACGATGCACGATACTATGTAACCAGCTGCATTCCGTTCCCCAATCCGCAATCCGAGCCATCGTCATCACGCTTCGTGAGGCGTCATGTCGCGACTTCTCTCGTCCAAGGTGCCAGGCTCACCAGTGCATTGGCATAGTAGCAGATAAAACTTTAAATTGATCTAGCCTAGAAATGTGGATATCAAAGCAGACGTTTTCCAAGAGAAAGAGAGAAGTATTAAAAAAATTGACATGACATGATTGCAACACATAATCCAAATGTAGCTGTAGCAAGCGGCATTAGGGAATCGATCTTGAGAATCGATCTCGAAAATCGATCACACAAAAACAAACCAGGCAACCAAGGCGCCAACCAGACTCATCAGCGGCCCGAAACGCACCCGCACGGCGGCACCGTCGAGAACAATGGCGTTGCCCCAGACGGCGGGCTCGTACGACGGAGGGGTGGTTGTGTTGAGCGAGCCGTCCCAGCAAAACTTGGAAAAGCACTGGTTGCACTTGTCGGGAACGTCGGTGCCGGTGCGGAGCCAGCTGCGGTGCATGACGGCGCAGGCCACGCACACCTGCCAGTCCGAGTCGCGCGTGCTGTTGGCCATGGTGGCAACGTTGTAGCCGTTCTGGATCATGGCGTCGCGCTCGTCGTTGGAGAGCGAGAGGGTGCCAAAGGTCGAGAGGTTGGCGTGGTAGACATAAGGGTACGACGGGATGTACACAATGAGCGGCGCGGTCTGGTTGCCGGAGCCGGTGGCGTTGGCGGCATCGCAGCCGAAAAAGGTCGGGCGCGTGTTGAGGCCGAGGTTGACCATGGTGTTGGTGTCCGGGACCGAGGGGAAGGTGGTGCCGTCGGCGATGGAGGTCAGGCTGCGCTGGTAGGTGGCCAGCGGGGCGGTGCCGTTGGGCCACGAGTACTGGGTGTCGGCCGAGTTGTCAAACGAGAAGATGACGTCGACGGAGCGCCTGTCCTGGATGAGCGGGTAGTAGGGTATGTTTTGCAGGTCCTCGCCGCCGTCGACAAGAGTGAGGCGCCGCTCGGCGGCGTTGAGGTTCGTGTCGGACTGGTAGCGGTAAAACGGGTTCGGGGACCAGTCGGCGATGTCGTCGTTGTCGTCGCTGAGGCCGTCGAGGACGCCGACAATGGCCGAGACGACAAAGTCGGGGACGCCGTCGGGCACGATGCTGCTGCTGCCGCCATCCTGGAGGTAGAGGATGATCTGGTTGAACAGCGACGACGAGGTGCCCATGACGAAGCCGGCGTTGTCGAAGCCGCGCACGCACCTCTCGGCGGCGGGCAGGACGCCGCCGCTGAAGTTGCTGCCGACGTAGCGCATGGGCGCGAAGGCGTTGAGGGCGCGGTCCCACGACCCCATCTCCCAGGGGTTGAGCTCGTACACGGTGGTGTTGGTGGCGATGATGTACTCGCCAGGGTAGCGGCCGTCGGCGACGAGCACGGGCAGCGGGGCGTCGCCGCTCCTGAGGGTCGGGTCGTCGGCGATGCTGGACCAGGTGACCGAGGGCCCGCCGTCGACGGGGGTGACGAGCTGGTAGCTCAGCATGCGGCCCCAGTAATCGGTGATGGACCGCTCGTAGCCGGCATCCTTCTTCGCCGAGATGTCGCCCGTCACCTGGCTGTAGTAGTCAAACATGCCGGGGCTGTCGTCGGTGTCGGGGCCGTCGAGGATGGACTCGCCCAGCTGCCAGATGTCGCTCCGTCGCTGGATATCCTCCACGCTCGTGAAGTTGTTGACGGCCAGACTGCCGACAAGCCAGCCGCCGCCGGACAGGCCGGCCACATATGTGGCGCTCTGCAAAAGGCCGCCAATGTGCCCTCTGTCGGTGGACCCGGCGGTCCTGTTGTCGCAGGCCGAGTATGCGCCGGCGCCCGAGGTCATGGCGCGGTAGCCGCCGCCGGAGAAGGCGAGGGCGATGTTTGGGAGGGCGATGGGGTTGTCGTCGCGTTCGACGTTGGCGAGGTAGGCGTCGCTGTCGAAGCCGGGGATGGCGGCGCGCGACATGAAGTCGCGGATGGCGGGGATGGTGGCGTTGCGGCGGACGGGGAGCCAGGCAGTCTCGTGGCTCGAGAGGCCATTGCCGGAGCGGATGGCGGGGCGAGTGCTCGGGCAGTCGCCGGCCTGGGGCACGTAGCCGTTGGGGGCGTCGGGGAAAGCGCGTGCATCGAGATTTGCGCCCGTGGGGGAGGCTGTCGAGGCGGAGGTCAGCAGCGAGGACGAGTTTTCTGTTTTTTTGGATGTGATTGTTTTGTGTTTGGTTATACAGATTAGGGTTGTAGATAGAGAGATAGATAGAAAGAGATAGAGATGGATGGATAGATAGATATCTATCTGTCTATCTGTCTATCTGTCTATCTGTTTATCTAGATAGAGATTGGGAGGTACGCAAAACGACTGGACGCAGGCAGGCACGACGACGACTTGTAGCACAACTGGGGGGAAGGCGCATACCATAAGCAATACCACAGGCAGCGCACGCCGCGACAGCAGCGCCCTTGACGCCAAACAAGCCCATATCGAAAAGAGAGCAAAAAGAAAGAGTCCAATATCGAAGAGGCAGACCAGATCCCAACCAAACCTCGTCAATCCTCGAGTACCAGTTTGGGGGGACGCTCTGGAGATGAAGGAACAAAAGCCAGGACCAGGAACTCCCTCGAGTTTTTGCAAACCGCGCTACGTCGACGAAAGCTGAGAGGAAGACGGTTGGTAATTAAAGGGCTGGACGATGAGGCAGCCCACTCCCTTTGCTGGGGCGGGCGCTCGGATTTCGGATAGCACCAGCATCCGACCAAAGAGACAGAAAGGATCGCGTTGATGGCCCTCTGGCAAGGCCTGTCGGTGTCTGCGTGCATCAGGAAACAAGGCTTGGGCGGTGGGGCCTGCGAAGCCTCCAACCATTCCGTGATGTTGACACATGGTATGTATTTTCGAATAATATGACTCCCAATACAGCCAGACGTCGAGATAGCTGGTAATAATATCGTTAAAATACGGTTAACTTTACGTCATGCATAAGACGCCTCGCAGTACGGATAACACGTCAGACTGCATGCAAAAACAGACTAATAAGAACACGACAGAGGGTATTGTCAGCTGCTTTCTTTTCCACTGGTTCCCCCTTGATCTCGCTTCCTTCTCTCTTTTTTTTTCATTTTTTCTTCGGGGACCAACAAGCATGTGCAAGTGGTGGCCGATCAAACAGCCGGCCCAGCCGACCAAGCCGCAAGGAAATTTCGTCATGGGTGGCCCAGCACTTTGGCCCACAAAACATTTGTCCTCAAAACATTTGTCCTCACCGGAAATAATCATGTATCTGTGTTCCTCTACAACGTCCGGTGTCGTTTGTTGGTGCTTTGCCTGGTTTTGCAATTTCAGGCCTCTATTATGATGTTTCCTACAGGAGGGCATTGATACCGACCGGCACGGCACGGCACGGCATGGCATGATTCGGTGGGCCCGGCTTACAGGGATACACGAGAAGGATACACGAGAAGGCGGCTTGACCGCCTGCATGCGTGGTGGACGCATACAGTGTTACATTTGAATAACTTCTTCTTGAGCTGGGCACGTGATGTCCGGCGAAGACACGTGAAACGATCGCACACAGCGAGTTCATATATACTGCGTAAAGTCGATTCTGATGTGCATTTTATTGTGTTATAGCGGTTGCAATGTTGAGAAGGGAATCGTGTTATCTGGTTTGGTTATATCCGGTAAAAACCGATATATATGAATATCCTGGGTATCGTGTAGTGATTTTTGATTAACTTCAAACTTTTTCAAGTTATACTGCTTACTACGTTCAAAATGCAGTTAGCATCGCGTCCTTCTGTGTTATCTATTCGGTCATATCGGCATATAAACCTCAATATACTACGCAAAGCGTGAAGTCTGAATTCCCACCCTGGGCCGCTCTCGCCGGAAGATAATGGCATGGGAAATATCTCATGCGGCCCGTCTTTATCTTTTTATTCTATTTCGAGTACATATCCAGCCAAAAGGGGTTATCAAAGGCTCAAATAGGGCGGAGCGCGGCAACATCATGAAAAAATACAACCCAGAATGAATGCATTCACTCCACCACGAGTACACTCCACCGAAATAAGTAAACAAAACCGACTGAAATAAAATCTACACATCTAAACCCTTGTCTCGGTGTTTTTATTGTCCCTCATCCAAACCCTTGTCCACATACTCTCTCCCCAATTATTCGCGCAAATAACACGTCCCCTGACAAAGGCGTGCGATCAATCCAGCATTCGTCAGGATGGCGCCCAGCACGTGTGGCTCGGAACGCGAGCCACCCAGCCCATCGCGCGAGGGCAAAGTACCTGTAAGAACCCCCTCCTCTGCCATCATATGATGATCCTCCCAGCTGGTTATTAGGTTGCGAATCACCGTTAGGTGGAGAGTCCAAGTCAAGGCCATGGCGCTTGTGATATCTCAGCTCCCTCCATCCCTCGCCATCAGTCCACTCGTCCGTCTGATCTGTACCCGGTACTGATGTCTCAATATACCTCTGCCTGATTACTGCTCCAAAGCCGCGCTCTGTTCGTCCAAATTGCTGATATCGACAGCCTCGGCAGATAAACGTCCACAATGCCGACACCAAGCCCCCGCGTCGTCGGAAACCCACCAGCGCGTATTCCAACAACACGAACACCGTAAAGTCCCGGAACCGGGTCAGCAACATGTCGCCAGAGAAAAAGAGGAAGCACGACCTCAAGCAAGCTCTTCGCCAAAAGGTCCGCCGCGAAATCGAAAAGCTGCAAAGTACAGATGCCTGGAAAGCGGCCCCCGCAGGCCACAGGCTCGGCATGGAGCAGCAGCTTCGCGCCAACATTCACCAGGACAGGTATGTCTGTCTCCCGCCAGACCGCCAGCCCCAGACTGACGATGAATGGCCTCTTTGACCGCGGCAGGCGTCGGGCAAACAAACACCCCGACCAGATCCATGTTACGTCCTGTCACCCATCGCCGGATCCTCCCCCTCCTTCCTCTACACCTGGCGCTTCTGCGTGGATCCCTTTTATTCCAGCCCCATCCAGCACAAAAAGAGCAAGGGCTTCCTCCACTACATCTCAGTACCCTCCCGGAGCCGCTGTGCCCGTCTCTAACCACGTCACTCGGCCTGATATTGCCCCCGGCGCGCCCGCTCCAGATACTCCCCCTGTTATCATCATCGGCACAGATGGCCAGACACGGACCGGTGCTGCTGGCATGCGACGGATCAGACAGCAGGCCTTGAACCTCATTCGCGTTGTTCGAGAGGAGACCGGCGGTAAAGATGTAAGTTTAGTGGGAGCAAAGGTGATTCATCAATGAATGGGCAAGCCAGTTACTGATTGGCCCTCACAGGACGACAATGCTATCATCATCATCAATCAGTCACGACACGCTGGCCGATGCGTGCCCAAGTAGACTTTGGCGTGGCTCGTTTGGAAAGGGAGTCGAGGGAGGAATATCATGCTCACTCAGTCGCGTGCCCGCCGTCATGACAACCGTGACAATGTGCAAAGATACATCTGGTAGATAATTTCGGCTTGTCTTTGGACACCAGACGTCCCAAGATAATCAAGGGCAATATGCCATGCTCGTTCATGCATCAGGCATCGTGATAACTCCCACGACCACGACATAATCTGCGCAGAAACGCATTCACCAAGGGGCCATTATTTTTTTTAAAAAAACTAGAGTCTGTTAGTCTGTTAGGATGTTCTAACTATGTTCCAAGTACTCTCCAACCACTGCCACCCCTCCTCGAATGGTATTGCGCCCGTCACAGAACCTCCCGCTCGATATTCCGGATTATGCAGGTGCCAACTCATTTCGCTTGTTCCAGACTACTGCCGAGCCGACTCGAGCTCGTCGGCGTCCCCGGTCCGGCCGCCCGGATATCTGGCAAAAGGCAGATCATGTCCGACTGTGTAATATCTCCTCACGGGCTTGAAGGGTTTCGGCGGGATGCTGGTCACCGTCAGGCCCTCTTTGAGGAGCCGCTTGAGACGCCGCAAGCTGACGAGATGGCAGCATAGCGACACCAGACTCGTCACGGTGACGACTGCGAGCAAAACAGAGATGACGATGTCCCAGTGGGGGTCGTTGGATGGGCTGCCCTCACGGGAGCGAAGCTGGTGCACAGCGTCCATGGCCGGCATCGTTGATGAGGGGAGGCTCAGGCCGTCGAATGTGCCTGCGTCTGGCTGGGAGATGCGGCAAGGGACTTGGCAAGAGGATAACGGGGGTCCAGAACTGAAGTGGCGACGATCTTGGTCAACGCGGATGTGTGACTATGCGGCGGACAGTGGGCGTATAGATGTGTGCGCGTGTAGAGATACAGGGGCCCGGTATTTTAAAGAGTGCTGATGGGTGATAGATATGGATGGATGTAGTAGTCTTTGGGGGGGAATAATGGTATATAAAAGAGGAGTGGCCATCTGTCGAGACAATGGGAAATATGATACTCTTTACACTTTCTTTACTCTTTGCTCCTTCCGTCACCTCAGGAGACGTGGCCATGCTATCACCACCACTACCGCCTTCCTCGATCTTGATGCCTGTCCGAGCAGAGCAGGCGCAACTCCGCAACTCCCTCGCGCTGCGGAATGATTTGATTTGTAGGTGTGGAAGGCGTCGACACCTCGGACGGCGCCTTCCAGACCGTGAGTTTGGATCTTTCGAGAATACCGAATACCTGTCCCCTCTGTAGCAGAACCTCATCTGCAAATCCCGATATTATTTGATCGCACTCGCTCACTCACACATCCATCCCTCGTCACCACACAAGGCTTATTTTATTTTGGCATCACTAATACCATCACATTCGCTCTCAAAGTCGCACCTCTCAACATGGATGCACTCCGTACCGACACCGGCACCGACACAACTGTCGATGCTAACGCGCCTGGGATCGGAGCTCCGATTCTTTCCGGCATGGGTTCCAATGGTGGCATCAGTCTGTCGCAGGAAAGCATCGACGCCCTCGGACATGAGATGAAACGTACGTCTGTGATGATGTCTATAAGTTGTCGGTTGTGTGTGCTGATATCGCTTCGGCCAAACAGACGTCGCCTACGCGGTTGGTTCGCTCAACCAAACCATCTGGATGATTGTCTGGGGGGCTTTAGGCATGTACGCACTGACGATGCTTGTCTTTATCATTCACGTCATCTTGAGCAACCGGAGACGGCGACGGGCGCGGGAGGGGAAGATGTGAGCACTGGGTCGATGGGTGTGTGATAATCATGGAATAAATATTATTAGGACTGATAGTGATTGACCACAGACAGTAACGAGACACGTGATATTAAAATTTCCTCACTCACCGCCAAGGACCAGCTTCCTCAGCTCCTCCACCTCACCGCTCTGCTCACAAAGCATCCTGAACGCGCCAGCCTCGCCCCTCGCCCACAAGTCCCTGGGCCTGCCAACCTCGACAACCCTGCCGCCCTCGAGCACCAGCACCTTGTCAAAGTCGGCAATCGTGCTCAGCCGGTGCGCGATGACCAGCAGCGTCGCGCCGCCGCCGGCCCCTCCCATCTCGCGAATGCTCGCCTGGATGCGCGCGTCCGTCGTGCCGTCGACGGCCGAGGTGGCTTCGTCGAGCACCATGATGCGCGCTCGTGAAACGAGAGCACGCGCCAAGCACACGAGCTGGCGCTGGCCCTGCGACAGATTGCCGCCGCGCTCCGAGATGGGGATCGAGAGCACATGAGGGGGAGTCTGCACGGCGGCGGCGGTGCTGCTGGACAATGATGACGACGACGACGACGACGACGACGAGCTGGACGGGGACGCGGCGGTGGCCAGGGTGGCCAGGGTGGTCAGGTTTGGCGCGACAAAGTGCACGCGCTCCAGGGCCGAGAGAAGCTCGTCGTCGCTGTGGTGGTTGGACGGATCAAGGTTTGAGCGCAGCGTGCCCGAGAACAGGATCGGGTCCTGGGGGATGATGGAAAGACGCGACCGAAGGTCATGCAGGTTGAGCTTGCCAATGTCAAGTCCGTCGATGAAGATGTGGCCGGATCGGGCTTCGATGAAGCGGAACAGGGCAAGGGTCAGCGACGATTTGCCCGCGCCCGTCCTGCCGATCACGCCAACACGCTCTCCCGCCTCGACGCTAAAGTTGAGTCCCTTGAGCACAGGCGGCAGATCCGGAGCGTACGCCACCACGAGGTCGCTGACCTCGATTCTGCCGTCGGTGGGCCATGCTGCCGGCGGCCTGACGCCGTCCGTCTCAAGAGGCTCCTTTGGCAGCTCGCTGTACTCGACCACACGCTCCACGGCGTTCATGGCGAGCTCAAGCTCGACGTAGTTGCGGCAAAGGCTGTACATGCAGCCGGGGATAAACATGGAAAAAGAGAGCGTGAACCCAGCCATGGCCGCCGAGATGTTCTCGAGGTCCGTGAGAATGACGATGGCCACGAGAGGGCTGAACAGCTGGCCGGCTATGCCGAGATGGAAGCCGACCCAGTTCCCCAGGACAGAGTCGTGGTACGTGGCAATCGTCCAGTCGTCGAGCCTTGTGCCGAACTTGGCCACGTAGTCTGCGAGGCGCCCAAACGCCCTGATGGTTGTCATGCCGGCAATGGTCGAGTTGAACAGGTCAAACACGGGCGAGCGAGTCACGCTCTCGGCACGCTTGAGCGGCAGGGCCAGTCTGGCCCAGTTGGAGACGACGCTGAGGCAGATGATGCTGTACACCGCCAGGGCGGCAATCACCCACCACGATGCTGCAAGGCAAGCCACGAATATGCCGAGTGTGCGGAACGCATAAAAGATCCACATTCCCAGGAAATGCATAACCGCCGTGTCAACCGTTTCAAAGTCGGAGGCGAACCGGTTCATGATGCGCCCTGCCGGCACCGTGTCCAGCCACCGGAGAGGCGCCCGAAGGACAGCCGACGTGATTTTCCGAAACAGCACTCGGCTTCCGCGCAGACCAAGGCGTAGCTTGAACGAGTACGTGCATTAGGAAACGTCTGTCCGAAGCTTGAAACGTGGTTGGTTGGGGATATCAGGTGTCTTCTCTTACCGTGTATATCAGCCGGACCGCGTTAAAGGTGCTGAAAAGGACCGTCGTGAGGGCGTACAGGCCCAGCCAGAAGACCAAAGACGACGCGCCGGCTCGCTGCTGGGCCTGTACATGATGCCCATGCTCCGCCAGCATCGGGTGGATCCCGTGAATGACCTGCTGCTGGGCTATGCTGTAGAGGCGTGGCTGGGCTGAGATGCCACGCGTCGTGCTTTCGGTGCTGTCGCTATCCGACCACAACTTGAGCACCCACGATTGAGCTGCAGCGGTCGGTCCGAGTCAGGGTCAGGGACTGGGTCAGGGACTGGGTCCGTTTCCAACAAAGATATCGGGGCGACGACTCACCCAGAAGCGCGACATGTGCGGCTGCGAAAAGAGCCAAGGCGACTGCCCACATGTACCACGTGCCCGTCTGCTTGAGATACTTCACGTACACCTTCCAGGAGACCGATCCCTTGGCCCGCTCCTCCTTGGAAATGTACTGCCGCGGCGGAGGCTTCTTGCCTTTGCTCGTGCCCTCCGTTATGAGCGAATCAGACGCCTCGTCAGCAGGATCCTGCCGCTCAATCCCATGTTCTGAGCCCTCTCCGGACTCGGCAGGCTCCTCCGCCGCCGCCTCCTCCTCCTCGCTGCGCACAATGTCGGCCAGGACACCGTCAATCTTGAGTTCCTGGGGGCTTCCACAGCGGCGAATGGTGTTGTCTCCAAGCTCGACGAGAAACGCCATCTTGGACTGGACCATGGAAACGTGGTGCGTGACGAGAACACGGGTACGGCCGGCGCAAAGGTCCCCGACAAGGCAGTTGTTGAGAATGTGTCGGCCGACATGGACGTCAACGGCACTGAAGATATCGTCGAGGACCAGCACGGAGGCGCGAGAGTAGGCTGCCCGGGCGAGCGCGATCCTCCATTTCTGGCCACCACTGAGGTTAACCCCGTTGACGCCGAGTTCAGTCAGGTCCCCATCTGGCATGAGATCCAGGTCGCGCGCCAGGGCACATGCGCGCAGCGTCTTGTTGTAGCGATCAGCGTCGAGCGGCTGCCCAAACAAGATGTTGTCGCGGAGGGAACCGTTTTCGATCCAGGGGGTCTGGGGCACGTATGCGGTGACGCCAGAGCGGATCCAGGTCGTCGTGTCGGTGGTGCCCGGGGCCGTCTTGTCGGGCCTTGGGCAGTAGACTGCACCATCCAGCAGATCGGCCTCGCCGAGCAGTGCGTTGAGAAGCAGCGACTTTCCGGTGCCGGTCTTGCCCGAGATGACAGTCAGCTCGCCCCGAGGGACGGTAAAGGTGATGTCCCGCAGGACAAAGCGCTCCTCGGCTCCAGCAGCAACCTCGTCGGCGGAGGGGAACGCGAGCGAAGCCTTTTCAAACCTGATTTCCGGGCCCGGCGTGATGCTGGGCTTGATCTCGGGCTGCCGAAGAAACTTGGTAATACGGTCGAGCGAAACCTTGGCCTGGGCCAAAATGTCAATGGGCAAGTTCCAGCAAGTATCATTCAACCTTTGGATGACGCCCAGACCGACTGTTGCAGTGCAGCAGCGCGCGTTAGAATACTTGTCCCAAAGAAGGCGTCCGCAATCGGCAGCAGCTTACCAAACGCAACCGAGGGCTCTATGGAGCCGTGGATCCAGGCATAGACGCCCAGGGAAATAACACCCATGCACAGCGGCAAGGCGATGGAGCTGAACTGCAGTGCCGTGTACAGCCAGAAGGTATGGTCGAGGCTCTTGAGCTCCTTGTCGCGGATTTCCATGATGCGCTCTTCCCATTCGTGCTCGACCGACGACAGCTTGATCTGACGGGCGCCGTGGACGGCCTCGCCGACGAGAGAAAGCTTGACGTCCCTCTGGGCCATTATCCGGCTCTGGACTTTTGCAAACTTGCGCGAAAACATCCTGACCGCAGGGAAAATGTAGCAGAAAGTAGGAATCACCGAGAACACGACGGGAATCCACCCAAAGATGTCAAAGAGCAACCCGACAGATATGACGATGTATATCGCAGAGATGATGATGTATGGATGCCAACCAACCGCCTCAAAGACTTTTTGCACGTCGACACCGACAAGGTTGTTGATCGACTGGTAAATCTTGTCGTCCGCGCCTTCATCGCCGCCATCCTCAACCGACGAGGCCAGAGGCTTCTTCTGGTCGGCGTCGGCACTGTTTTGGAGATTACCGTCCTTGCTAACGCCGCCCGGAACCCCCGCGGCGTTGGTCCGTCTCGAGACCTTGTCGAAGATGAGCGTGGTAAGCTGGACCCGGACCTCGAGATTGACGCGGCTCCACTGGACGAACGAGACAATCTCGTGTGCCCACTGCTCATTGCGACCAGTATTAGCATAGCAAAGCACAAGCCCACCGGGGAGAAACAAACAAACTCACATGAGCAGTCGCTGCTGTTACCATCCACCACGCAACGAGGACGCACATCTGGGTCGTTGCGGATGCGTCCGGCTGCTTGCTCTCGAGAACGCGGATCAAGAGGAGGAGCACGTATACCTGAAGGTAATCCACCACAGCCTTGATCACGGCGAGCACCCAGCAAAGCACGAGGACTCCCTTGTTGGCTCTCCACAACAGCCTCCATATGGACTCGTTGTGTGGGTCGAACTCGTGAGTCGAGAGCATCTCCCTGACATCGTCGCAGCGCTGTTTGTGGTCAACCTGGGTCATGTCGGAAATCTCAGCCCAACCGGTCCTTTTCGCGATGCCGTACAGCGTCCAGTCCCAGTTCCACGTAAACCGGACCAGCCCTGCACTGGTGCGCCACCTGTCGATCTCGACCCCGTTCTTGTCGTACACGGCCGGCCGACGAGGGAGCGTGTTGCCGGCAACGATAAAGAGCAAGCCGGCCAGGACCCCGCCCATCCGCAGCAGAAAGGCGGCATACGAGGCCGCATACACGTCGTTGGCCCTGTACGTGTTGAGATACAAGCCTGCAACCGCGTTGAACCAGCCGGTGCCTGCGCAGTAGAAGCCCAGGTAGTAGGCGCGCACCGAGTCGGGGCAGACGGCGATGGCGATGGCCTGGACCAGGGCCAGAACCCACGCCACTGCCATCAGCCAGTTCTCGACAAGGAGCCTCCGCTCCTCCTCGGGGCTCAGCTGCGGTCCCAGTATGGCAAGCGAGAGCGCGAGCGCGAGTCCGGCGAGCGCGACGACCACGACGGCTATCTTGCCCAGACGGTTGGAAAACCTGGCCTGGTCGTCGGGCGTCGTTGTGCCATCTTTGTCGCAGTAGAGGGCGGGACCTTGGTCGTGGCGTTGACGACGGTTTGGGCCCCAGCCGCTTTTCGGGTGCGCCTCGGGGCGCAGGACAATATATGATATGGCGGGGAGAGAGCACGCCAGCACGCAGGCGAGAGATGCCGCAACGCTTAGGAGCGTGAACATGGTTCCTCTCGTCTCGGCCATGGCGACAGCTCGTGTATGGGGAACAACTGTGTGATGGTGATGATGATGGTTATCGTTAGTATAAGCCCGGTTTTGTGCAAAAAGAGCCAGCCAGTTGATCAGCCAGTTTTGGTTCAGGGGTCATGATCTGGTCTTGTCGGCGGCCGATCAGGACGGCCGGTTCGGAGTCGCCGTCGCCGTCGCCACGACGAGCAGGTTCAGCGTTGCAAATTTGATGGGACTTGTGCAGCGGCCAAATCGTCCAACGACAAAAATGACAACAACAATTATGGATTGCGGCGCCTCAGGGTCCAGGACGAGCAACCATAACGTAGTCGACTCGGTCACAAATCAAAGAGCATTGGATGTAATGGTGTTGGTGAATCAAACCCGTCTGGAAGGGCCTTGGGGTCTGGAGGATTCGTGATATGGGCACTGGAGAGTATATATAGACCAGGATAAAAAGGTGTAAAGGTGAAAGCTACATGGTCAAAAGGGGTAATAGGATCCCACGTACAGTGCCAGCCTCTTATCGACGCTATTACCATAAGGCTTTATACTGGTGGTGTCGTCAGTAGGCATCTTGCTGGGAAAATCGAGGGCTTGGTCACTTATCACGGAGCGCGGGACGCGGCCCGCTGATTTGCGCGCAGATCGACAAGAGAACGCTCCTCGAGGCCCCCACATTCACATTTCTGCTGCGTATAAAAGTGCGCCGTGCTGCGCCGGAGTTTGCCTGCGCCGCTCGCGCACAGCGTGCATACCTGCATGTCAGTGGAGGTGACATGTCGTAGGAGGGAAGGAAGATGAGCATACCAAGCAAGTAGATATCTATGTGTATGTGTCTACGTATCTAGAGTTGTTGGTGTTTCAGCGGAGGCGGGCAACTGTCTTGCCAGGAATCGGATATAGTTGACCAAATATATCACTATCATACATGGAAGATATAGTGGAAGAGACACGGGAAACGATCGTGGGCGTTTCACGTGCCAGGGACTGCAAGGAGCTGGGATAACGCTTACTATAAGGCGGCTGGCTGGCCGACGACGACGTGGGCGGTAACTGGCTGATTGTCCCGCAACGGCAATTCGAATAGGTATGCAAGTAATCGTCGGAGCTGTGATGGATGAGGAGCAATTTTGCAATTCGCTTAGACTAGCCTCGCAAATCCTCGCACGTCGCTATCAATGAGAACTCGCATCTGCTCTCGCGATTCGAGAACCATCCCATATACGCCCCATTGAAGGAGTATATGA
>JAOYNU010126196.1:0-27966 GCA_026745395.1 Tympanopsis confertula | reverse complement strand
CGTTATACTATAAAAATAGGTATTTATATTATAAATATATAAGTTATACTATATATACTCTTATATATTAGTTATTTATTATATACTACTATATATAACTAATATAATATAATATATACTTAATATAGAACTTTATACCTAATTTATAATTATATATACTTAATTTAATACTATATACTAAATATAATAGTATATATACTTAATAAAGTATTATATTCTTATTATATTAGTATATATCATTAATATAGTAGTATATATTCTTAATATAATAGTTAAAATACTTAATATACTACTATATATACAATATAGACTATTTTATTCTTTATAATTTACGAAATTTCTACCCCGATATACTAATTTTATATAGTGACTAAGCAGAAAAGCTTAGTATATGCTGAATGTCGAGAATTATCTTAATATTGAGGATTTATATGGAAAATACTAATAAAAAAACAACGTACCGAGAAACCTTAACATATAGCGCGAATATCTTATAAACGGGAGATGTTATTAACGAGGTTCCACTGTATATATAAGCTTATTATATTATATATTAACTCGATTTAAATTTAAATCTCTTTTTTTATCGAGTTAAAGAATATAAATTTTTAGGGTGGCCAAAAGGGGGGGTGGCCAAAAGGGGGTGAGGGACTCTAGAAACCCCTTTTTAGGAGGCGGATAAGTATATCTAGCTATCGTTACTAGCCGCTAGCTATAGCCTAATAGGGTTCAACCCGGCCTGAATTTATCCATAACCGGTCTCTCTAAACCATGTCATCACAATACTATTCTTTTACGTCCGCCCATCCACCACGCCGAACAAAAGTCACCGCCCTTACACCAATTTCTCTTCGAGCGCTTTGAGCTATCCTCGCCTCCATTACCCTCATAGTTTGTGTTCTCTGCGGGGTTTCTTGTCTTATATACCGATTATTATGATTATTTAGCGCCCGGGAGGGGACCTTATCTGGCTTAAAAGATGATACTGAGTTGCAGCGAGTAGTAGCAGGTGTCATGACTGGGGTAGATGCCACGCTAGAACCTGTACTACTACATGGAGAATACTGAATAGTTGTTTTTTTTTGAGGAGGAGTTGATAACGTCGACTTATTATCAGTACTTGGTGGACTATATTCCACCTTTGCGAGTACCTTGTCCTTGAATTTAAGATTCATCCATCCGCTGTCATCCGAAGTAATACGCACTTGAACATGATCGCATCCGGTTGTCTTTGTATTCATCCACCAATTTTTTATATCTACCTCGCATCCTTTATAGCAAATTAATTTCTTTAGAATAGCAGCCGGTTTACCACTAATTTGTGGCATAAGGATTTTATAATCGGTAAAAAAGGAGATCGTGTCTTCGTTATGATAAATACCTATTTGTCGATTCATATTGACAATATGAGATATATAAGATATAGGGGAAGAAGCTAATAATTGAATTGTGGTATTATTCGGCACGGGTCTCTTTCTTTCGTCTGATAAAATTATATTAACTATTTGAAATTGAAAAATAGGGGAGAGATGCAATTTATCTAATAGAATAGACGATTATAAATAAAGAAGTAATAGTTATTATTTTTATTTATTACTTGACCGAATGAATGACCTTACTAGGCGAAGATACCCTTGAAACTGGTTGCTATGTAGTGGCCCAAAACAGGCCTAATATTCTATTTTTGGGACTATCCGTATCAGCCTCGTATTTTCGAGTTAAGCTATCTATTCGGGCACCCCTATAGGCTTATACTGGCGCCTATCTAAGTTATTAATACTGCTTATTTAATATAATAGATAAGAAATATATTTAATTATAAAATTTATATATGAAATAAAAGAGCCAAAACAAAGTCCAGTATGCACTTCTTTATTTATAGTAATAGTAAAATGTTACGTCGTTATATTGTATTTTGTAAGGATATGGGTACGGCTGGGTAGATATTTTGTCCGTTTAGGGGCCAGCTGGTAATACCTAGGTGTGACGCCGTATCTACGGTAGGCCTCCTAGGTGGATATCTACTATAATTAAAGAGTTTTATAATAGATTTAATTAAGTAACTATAATACGATTAATCTAGCGGTAGGGTTTAGTAATATCTAAGCCCTAACTAGTTATAGTTAACTCTACGAATTCTTATAGGTTATAAGCTTAGTAATCTCGTAAGAAGAAGGTATAGGTTAAAGGAAATTAATTATAATAGCTTTATAGCGATACGGTTTAGAACGCCCCGGAAGAAGGTATAATAATAAGTACCGAATAGCCTATCTAAACGTTAGAAATAGTATAATAGAAAATAGATTAATCTACGGGGATATAACTAGTATCGTACTACTAGTATATTAGATAGGTATATTAGTAGAGGATATCTAGGGAATACCTAGTATAAGTATACCGTATAGTACTAGAGTAGTAACTAAAAGCTATAGTATCTATAGTATATAGGCTAGAATACGATTAGCGAGTACCTAGTATAGATAACTATAAGTTTAATAACTTATCGGATAGCTAAAACGTAGCGGGTTTAGCCCTATCTATATTCTCGATACCCTAGAGATTAGTAGTAGTATTAAATACCTAGTATAAATAAGTAATACCTAAATATATCTATAAACTAAATATATAGTATAACGAAGTACTAAATCGAAACCCTTACTTTAGATAGAACCTATTACTATTAGAAATAAGTATCGACTCTCGGGTAGAGGATTAGTTAAATAATACTAAATAAGTAACCCTAAGGGCTATACTTACTATAAAAGAAGCTAAGAAATAGAAGATCGAGTACTTAAAAGAAAAAAAACTAGTAAGAGCTAATAACTAAATAGTTTAGAAGTAAATAGTTAAGAGGGCTTTTAGGATAATCTCGATCGACCCGGATAAAGGAGAACTAGTTAATATAAACCTATCGGTAAATACTTATATAATAATTTAATATCTAAATATAATTAGTAGTAGGTTATATAATACTTATACCTATTATAAATTATCGTACGATATATAAACTAGATTTAATATAGTAATAAAACTTATACTTACTTAAGAAAGAATAATAATATAAGATAATATAATTAATTTAAAAATAATAAATAACGAAATAACTAGCTAGTTCGTTACTAGAGTAGAATAAATATTCGCTAAATACTAACTTCTCTTTAATATATACTTAGATATATATACTAAAATATTAGTAAAAGGTTATATTAGCCGATACCTAGAACTAGTAATTATAATATTAATAGTAAAAAGCATTATTACTAATAACTAAGGAATATACTATAAGATAATACGATTAATTAGAGAAGCTAACCGAAATAAAATACTATATAAAAACTAAAATAGAAATAAGGATAATAGTAGTAATAAGGATAAAAAGAAGGGTAACGATAAGAAGTCCTATATACCTAATAATAAGGTAAATATAACGTACTACTATTATAGCTAATAGGGCTATAAAAAGTATAAATACTATACTAAGTATAAAAATAGTACTAATCTACTAGATAATAGTATAAAAAAGCTTTCCGGTAACTCTAGGGGTATTACTAATAAGAATACCGGTAATAATAAAGAGATAACCTATTATAAGTATAAATAGAAGGGGTACTTAAAGAAAGATTACCTATAAAATAATATAATATAATTATAAGGCTAAGTTATAGAAGAACTATAGGGTACTAACCCTAAGATTAATATAAGTATCTAGGGGGGAGGATCGATTAATTAGGCTATAATAGAACTTAGTTATATAGTCCTAAAGTAAAATAAATTAAAGTTTTAAATATTCGATATTAACTCGGATATTTATATTACGAATAGTATAGTAATTATTATAGAAAGTATAGCGAAATAACTCTTAGAAAATTATAATTTTATAATTAGTAGCGGGATAATTACTATTACTTATTTATATATAGTATTAATTATAATAGTAGAGGAGAAAAAGAAGTTTAAACCCCCTATAAGTTTTTTAGATATTATTATAATACTAAACTTCTTATATTATATTATATCTAATAAGAAATAGTATTAGAAAAGTAATAGACTAATCGGCTTTAATATCCTCGCTTTAAATAATATAAAAGTAATATTAGTATTTAAAATAAATTTCTAAATTAATAAGTACTTAGAAAATTTAAAATTAAGTAAAGTTATATTTAAAAAAATAGTAATAATTAACTTAAATACTTATCTAGTAAATAAAAAAGAATAAGACCTTATATTTATAAACTAAAAAGTAGAAATATTTTAATTTATTTATAGAAAATTCGCCTATTTTAAACTAAATATATTAGTAATAACTTATAAGTATACCGATATCGAGGAACTAAATTAAATAACTTTATATAAAATTAAATAATTAGTTAAAGAAATAGCTTATTTAGTATATAATAAATCGAAATCTCTAAAGTATATTTTAAAGTACTAGTAAGAGAAGAAGAGTATCCTAGGAAAAAGTTTAATACTAGATATATTATTAAGTAAACTAAGCTTATTTAGAAAATATATAGTTTAAGTTATAGATAATACTTCTAAATAATAGAAAATTAGTATTATTAGTACTAAAATAAAAATAATTAGAAAAGTTTTAACGATTTTAAAGACTTTTTTAATTAAAATAGAAATTTTATAAATTTAAATAAAGTATAATAACGGAATAAATATTAGTATCGGAGTAATTAGTAAATATTACTATAAAAAAGGGATTAAATTAGAACCTACTTTTATATACTTTTTAGAATAAGATAGTATTACTAAACTTAAGTTTAGAACGATTTTTACGAGGACTCGGTCGGCTATAATTAATAGAAAAATATTTTAAGAGTTTTAGCTCTAGGTATTAGAATCCTATATAGATCTAATTAATAATATAACTAATAAAGTAGTTATAGAAAATAAGACCCTAGCCGAAGTATATAAAATATAAATTTACTATTATTAGTTTTACTTATTACCCTTAGATTTTATTAGTAAAATAGTACTTTTCTAAGTTAAATTAAAATTAAATTAACTATAAATCCTAGGAAGTAAAATAGTAGTTAGAGTAATTAATAATATAAAAAGGAAAGTAGAAATTAGAAATAAATCTAGTATTTTCGTAGGATTCTAAAGGTATTATTTATATAAAATAACCCTAAAAGTAATAAAAAATCGTAATTAATAGAAATATAAAAATTTACGAGGAATTCTAGGCTATTAATTTTACGAAAGTAATAAAAACCTCGTATATAATTAGAATTTTTAAACCGTAGTATAAGCCTATACTAACCCTAATACCTAATTAATTTACTTATTAAAAGGGAATTAGAATTAGGAATAAAGAGATAGAAAATAATAATATAATAGCTAGTAATAAGTAAGTAAATTAGTATAAAAATAGCCTTTTTAATAGGGTATCTATCGCGGATTAGAATTTAGAAGTATTCGAAATACTAAATAAAGTATTCGCTAGCTTTTATACTAATAAAGTAAATTTAGATTAGTTAAATTATTATACGGCGATAATAGGCCTAAACCGTAAATAATAGCTAAAAGTATACGATACCGAATTTAAAATACTAATTAATCGTAGGATATTCTACTTCTAAAATAATTTTAAAAATATTAATATTATTTATAATTAAAGATTCGTATAGCCGGATAGATTTTGAACCCATTCGAGCTATGCCACGATAAAAAAATACAGTAAGACGTGATACCCTCTGTCTTTAAAGCTCAGTAACCGGATATTAATATTATTAATAGTAAAATAGTATATAAAGTTAAATATAATACTAATAGTAAAATTATTAAATATAAAGTATAAATAGTAGTAAAAAGCTTCTAGTAGTAAGTAAAGGAGGATTTCGATAACTACTATATAAGTATAATTAAATTAGTATTATAGAGGATCTTTTTAGTAATAGTAATAGCCCTAAGCTAGAAGAAGATTTAAATAAATATAGTTAAAGTATACCTTTTAGGGGATTTTTACTATATAATTTATATACTAGTATTACTTTATATCTATCGGTATATAATAGAGAACTTTAAAGAAGTTAAGAAATATAAATACTATAAAAATTAGAAAATTATAGAGGTAAAGAAATTACTCTATAATTTAAAATAAATAAGATTTAAGTAGTAGTAGAAGCTATATTCTACCCTAAAGGATATAAAGTTCTACTTTAATTTATACGACTCTACTATATATACTAATACTAGTACTAACTTAAGCGATAAAAAAAAGTTAATTATTATTAATACTTATATTAATAATTTTATCGTAGCTAAAGTAAATAACTAAAGTCTAGAGATTTTAATAGAAAATCTCTACTAACGAGGTATTAAAGTAGAAATAATAAGTATTCCGAAGTAGTATTTAGGGGTATATATTATTAACTAATTAGATAGTACTATAAGCCTTATTTAAAATAAATACTAGGGTATAATAATAGAATACTATAATATAACTAGTTTTAATTTTATTTAATTACTAGGCCTAAAGATAATATAAAAATTAGTAGATTTAAAAGCTAATAGGAATATCCTAGATAATAAATCGGTAGTACTATTCCGGTTTATAATAGGATTAATCTAGTATATTACTAATATAATTAGGCTAGATATCGCGTATAATTTAAATATTCTAGCTAAAAGTATAAAATAACTAAGTATAGATTACCTAAAGTATATTAAAATAATACTAAAATATAATATAAACTCGAAATATCTAGGTATTACTTATAGCCTAGACTTCGATTATATTAATAATAATCTTAGTTTATATAGATACTATAATATAAATTTCGGGGTATTAAATTTAAAGAATATAAATAAATAAATTATAATAATAACTAGAGGTACTATTAGCTAAACTACTAGGAAATAAAAAATCGTTACTATATTAACCGGTAAAGCTAAATATATAGTACTATTATTTATCGGCTATAAGCTAATTTAAATTCGAAATTTCTTAAATAACCTAAAAATAAAGTTATTTTTAAAAAAGAAGTTTATTTATATATATACTAATAGTAAAATAGTTATAAAAATAGCCTCGAATCTAGAAATAGCTAATCGTACTACTTATATATATAAGTATTACTATTTTATTAAATAAGAAGTAGTAGATTAATACTTAGTAATTAAATTTATATTAGGAATAGAGTAAATAGTAGATAGTTTAATAAAATACCTAAATAAAGAGGGCTTTAAAATATTCGTAAAGTATTTAAAAATAGAAATTATTATATAATTATTTATAAGAGGTAATTACTTTTAAAATCGCTATACTAGGATTTATTTATCTAAAAATATAAATAGACCGGATAATCTAGTATATATATACGACGAGAAATAAAAAAGCTATTTAGAAATAACTTTACGATACTATATCGGAAGCTAATTCCGAGGGGGAGTATAAAGATATACGTATAGCTAAGTATATATTATACTTATTATAGTATATATATTTAAAGGCTAGCTAGTAATACCTAGGTATAACGCTATATCTATAGTAGGCCTCCTAGATAGATATCTACTATAATTAAAGAGTTTTACGATAGATTTAATTAAGTAACTATAATACGATCTATCTAGCGGTAGGGTTTAGTAATATCTAGGCCCTAACCAGCTGCAGTTGCCTCCACTAAATCTCACAAGATACCTCCTAACTAAAGATTATTAGTTATCTTATCGTATAACTTCTCCTATATATATCTATTTAATAATACTAAAATTTCTACTTTATTTATAAGTTCTAATATACTTTTCGATAGCCGGCTATTATATAGTTTACTAGCGAAAAAGCGATCTTCTAGTAGTTTTAAGGGGTCCTAACTAGCTTCGATTATATACTTATAGACCTTATTAACTATAATTTTCGATAAACTAGTTCTTTTTATAATAATTATATAAGAGAACTCGAGGGCTTTTAGTATATAAACTATAGCCCTAGCGGAAATATCGTAATCTACTATTTTACTAGTAAACTAGTATATTATTAAAGGATAGAAGTTAGAACCTAACTACTAGTATAATCGAATTTTATACGGTAGCCGAAGCTAGCTATACCAGCTATACTAGCTATACTAGCTATTAAATACAAGATTAATAATAGGGGGGTAGGGCGGTAGTTTTAAACGGCACCTCCATATATAAATCGATTTAAAAACCTATAAGCTAACAGGTTATAAAAGCTATACTTAAGCCCGATTTAATTACTAGTATAAAGAATTAGCATATTAGAATAGCTATTAGTATAAATTAATAAGATAAAATATTAAATACCTAAGAAAAATCTAATAGGAGTTAGTCTACTACTAAAAGTAGATAGCTTAATATAAGAAAATAGAGTACCGATTTACTTATAATATATCTTAATTAAGGTATAATAATAGTAAGATTATACTATTTAATCCGAAAAGTTATTATCTAACCGAACGAGTTTCTACTACTAATTAAATATATAAAACCGAAGAATTTATATATTTTTCTAAAGTATTTAAATAGTATAATAGAAGTAAATAAAATATATTAAAAGGTAAAAAGTACTTTTAGAAAATTACTATATAGCTAAAAAAAAAACTAGAGGACTTTATCGAGATAATTAATAAAGTAATTAAGTAGGCGGAAAGTACTAGAGAATTAAAAAAAGTATCTAAAAAATTAGTAACCTCTTTAGGTATTAGAAAAGGATAAATATAATTAGGGTAACCCCTATTATAAATCTACGAAATTATTAAAAAATCTATAACTATTAAAGCCTAATCGGGCGAAAGTTCTAAATAAAGCTTTTTTATTTATTTTTAAGGAAAGAAAGACCTCTTTTTTAAAGAAATTTATAATTAAATTAATTACCCCCGTACGAAATTAATAAATAATCTTAATTAATCTACTTATAATTCGTCTAATTTAATTTAAAAAAAGGAAAAAAACCGATATATAAAAAGAAATATAATAAATTTAAAATAGAGATTAATCCGATATTAAATATAAGTTAAGTAAAACCTAATTTAATTAAAATAATTAGTAAATCTATAAATAAATTATCTTTACTCGATTTAACCCCTAAAAGAGACTTACCGGAAAGACTACTAGGTCTTCTAGAGATCGTAAGTTATTAAGATTACCTAGTAATATTCGGTTTACTAGATATAAATAAACGATAAAATAAGCTCTTATTTAATTATAGTTAACTACTACCTAATTAAACTAATATTTAGTTTTATTAATAATTAATAAACCGAAAAGCTATACTATACTAGTTTTTTATAAATAATTATAATTAGTTCTTAAATAATATACTATAAAAGTAGATTATACTACTATACCTAATACTAATAAGAGTATATAAAAATAAATATAATATAACGGAATAAAATAGAGTAGTCTACTAAAAGTATATAGAGGAAAAGTAAGAAGGAGAGCTTTATAAATTAGAAATATATCTATAATTATTTTAATAAGACTACTAATTATACGAATTTAAATAAATTATAATCGAGATAAGACTTATAGAATATAATATTAAGACTATAACCGGAGAACGATTTAATTAACCTAATCCTATTAGCAGATTCGGAAAATATAGCCTAATATAGGAAACAAATAATTAGACCGAAACTATATATAGTCCGGAAAAAAAGAACCGAGGAACTAGATAAAAGTCGCTATAAAAACTACTAAAAAGTAACAGGGGGGGCGACACTTTTAAATGGCACCACCGTACTATATTTTAATTTAAAAATAAGTATTATATATTATATTATTATTTTATATCGACTTATATTTAAATTTCTATATTTTTATTAAAATTTAAGAATAAATACTATAAGAATATAGGTTAGCTAAAAAGGAGTAGGGGACTCTATATTATATAATCTAAGCTTATATACTTATTATACTGTGTATTAAATCGATTTATATTTAAATCTCTATTTTTTATTTTTTAGAGAGTTTTTGGAATATAGTTTTTTAAGGTAGCTAAAAGGGGGGTGGCTAAAAGGGGGTGGGGGACTCTATAACCTAGATATCTATACTAGAAGTAAGTATTAACTATTTTTCGGTATAATATATCTTCTTATATTACTTATTTCGAGTACTTTCTACTATACTAAAAGTCCGAGGGGAGGCCTAAGCCGATATAATATTTATTTAGGTTCGGTATATTCTTACGTATATATTAAGTAAAAGCTTATATAAAAGTAAGATTTAAATCGATATCTATAAGGTCGTAAGGTAGAAGAGTAGTAAAAATAGTAATAGTAGTATTAATATAAGCCGGAGATAGTAGATATAGTATAGTATAAATAGTAGAAACCGGTTACTGAGCTTCAAAGACAGAGGGTATCACGTCTTACTGTATTTTTTTATCGTAGCATAGCTCGGATAGGTTCAAAATCTATCCGGCTATACGAATCTTTAATTATAAATAAATAGTAGAAAAAGCTTTTAATATCTATAACTTAACCTAAATATAGCGGTAATATTAGACTTATTCTACGAGTATATTTATAATAATCTCGCTAATAATAGTACTTTAAATTAACTAATTTATACTATAATAAAAGTTATTAATTTTAATACTTTTAATTTATTCTAATTTACTAATTTCTATTAGTAGGTATTCGAATTTAGTATAATAGGTATCGAAATCTAAAGTTCTTTATCTTAAATTAGTCTATTTTATATATATATTATATTTATAGTTAAAATTAGTATATAAATAGTTTAGATAAATTTAAATATTTAAAAGTATAAGTATTTCTTTTTTAAATTTAATACTAATAAAAAGGTTATAATTCCTATTAGCCGAGCTTTTTAAAACTATAAAAAAAATTAAAAATACTACTAAATACTTCTATATCGATTCGAAGTTTTATACGAGTTTTATTTCGCTAATTTCGATACTCTAGTTTAGAGTTATCGAACTTAACGAGTAAAAGTAAATAACTATATTTCTTTATTCTAATAGGTATAAAGAATAAAATAAAAAGTATTAGAAAAAAAATATAAAAATAAATAAGTCTAGTAATCTTAGTAATCCTATAAGTAGTTTAATAATTATAATAATTTTTTTAATATAAGTATTATTAAAAGTTATTATAGAAGTTATTAGTATTCGTAAATAGTATTAAAAGTATAAATCGCCTATTAGAAACTCTTATTAGTTTAGTATTAATTAATTTACTATACGAGGAATTAGAAGTATAAATCGCTTAAATAGAAGCCTAGATAATTTAATTAAAAGCCTAAATAGTTTAATCGGAAGTATACGAATTATTTAGTTTAGAAATATACGAAGTACTTAAGTTAATTAACTTATTCGTAATAAAGAATAGAACTCTAGAAGAAATTAGATTATTAATTTAGAAGCTAATAAAAACCTAAAAAAGAAATAATCTAATTAACTATTAATAATAATATACTATAAATAGTAGTTTAAAGTACTAATAGACTTTTATTATTTATATAATAAGAGTAAGTTAAATAAAGCTCTCGTAGAGTCTAAAGTAGGGTTTCCCCGCTCGTAATATAGTTATATGCTTATGACCTTTTAGGTCCTACGGGTCTTACCCCGTAATACTAATTAGTAAATAGTAGCCCTTCGGTATAAGTTACTTAAATAGCCTATAAAGTTCTTAGGTAACCTAAGAGATTATTATTTATAGGAAGTATAGATATAAGATAAAATCGAGCTAGACGAAGATATACTAAGAATATAGATAAATATCTAGTATAATATTAACTAATACTTATATATAATAAAGAATAATAAATAGTAATAGTATATTATAAATAGAAAATATATTTAAAACGACTTTAGCCCGAGTTCTTAGAGGAAATCCTAAGAACTCTAGAAGACCCGGCTAAAGAATAAAAAGTATAAATAATACTAGAAATAATTAAATAAAAATAAACCGAGAAGTTCTCTATATTTTAATTATATTTTAAATAAATAGCGAATAAAACTTAAGGTATTTACTAAATTAAAGTAGATAAAACCCGAACCCTAGAGAAAACTTTTAATAATATATTTAAGATATACTTCTTTAGGTAGATAATTAATTTTATAAATTATTAGGGTTATTATAAAATCCTCGAGACTATTAATATAAATATAAATAGATTAGTTAAATTTAAGTAGGGATAATAAATAGGGTATATTAAAAGATAATCGATATATACTTTTATTTAGAAAGATAAAAATATAGTAATAGTAAGAGTAAATACGGAGGTGCTATTTAAAAGTATCGCTCCCCCCCCCTATTATATAGATCGTATATAATAGCTATTCTAACTAGTATAGTTAACTTTTAATATTATATAAATTCGATTACCGTACTAAATAATAGGGTTAGAAGTATTATAGTAGACGGCTAGTATAATATATTTACTATACTAGCTTATTCGTACTATAATAAGCTAGCTATTAAGCACTATCTATATAATAGGGGGGGGGCGACACTTTTGAATAGCACCTCCGTAGTACTAATACTAATAAAACTTAATTTTAAATCGGAGCCGGCTAAACTTAAAGAGAAAATCGAGTAAATACTTAATTAAATAGAATAATTAAAGTAATTACCGGGGTACGCTTTATTTACTAGTAGTATTAGAGTACTAGTTATCTAAAAAAAGATTACTTTTAGGTTTTAAAAATTTAACTAGTAATAAGAGTTAATTAAATCGAAGGAGAAGAAGTTAAAGATACTAAAGTAGAAGAGATTATAGAAGAAGCGGAAAATAAATAGCCTTTATTTATTACGGGGTAAGACCCGTTAGACCTGAGAGGTTATATATATTATGGTTACGTAACTATATTACGAGCTAGGGAAGCCCTACTTTAGATCCTACGAGAGCTTTATTTAGTTTACTTTTAGTATCTAATTAATAAATATCTATTAGTACTATAAACTACTATTTATAGTATATTACTATTAATAATTAATTAGATTATCTTTTTTAAGTTTTTAATAGCTTCTAAATTAAATAATCTAATTTCTTCTAGAATTTTATTCTTTATTACGAATAAGTTAATTAATTTAAGTACTTTATATACTTCCGAATTAAGTAATCCGTATACCTCCGATTAAGTTATCTAGGCTTCTACTTAAGTTATTTAGGCTTCTATTTAAGCGACTTATACTTTTAATTCCTCGTATAGCGAGTTAATTAATTTATAATTAAAGATTCGTATAGCCGGATAGATTTTAAACCTATTCGAGTTATACTACGATAAAAAAATATAGTAAGATATAATACTTTTTATCTTTAAAACTTAATAACTAGTATAAATTTAATAAATTTTCGTAATAAACTTTTATAACTATACTAAAGAAAACTAAGCCCCGAATAACTAGAACTTAATCCCTATATATCCGAAAATCTCCTTATATATTACCGAGTAAGTTATATAGAAAACTCTATTATAGCTATAAGAAGAGCCTTTATTAGTATAAAAAGAAAGCTTTTTCCTTAGAGATTCTATACTATCTTCTATTAGACTTAAATAAACCTATTTAAATACTTATAAACCTATTTAAATTACTACTACTTTTACTAGCTAATATAATAAAAATAACTACTAAATCCGCTAAAACGGATATTTTTTCCCCCTTTTTTCCCCGGGTTTTCCGAAGAGAATACTATAGTATTAGTACTTAAACCTACTAAAGCTATTATTATAAAAGTTAGAAGATTAAGGAGAGACGAGGTACTAGCCCTTCTAGAAAAAGGCTATAAGAAACTCGTTTTAGCCGGCTTAATTAAAGTAAATCTCGATAAAGTATAAAGCTTATTAAAGGCTTTACGAGAGGATAATAATATAGAAGGGGTTAATATTAATATCTTTTTAAAATTATTATATAATAATAAGTTTAATATATAGATTATATAAGTAGTTAAGGAAAATTAAAATAAGGGGTAATTAATAAAGTTTAGTAAAGTCGTCGGAGGGTATTAATATATAAAGCTCGATATAGTCGGAATTTAGTATAAGTAATAAGTTAGGTTACGTAGGGCTAGCGTTTCTATCTATAATCGGTTTTAAATTAATAAAAAGATACGTTAATACTTTAAGCCTTTTAACGCCGTTACTTAGGGCAAACGCGAGTTAATTAATACTAAATTAATATGAGCTTCTAATAGGCGATCCGTACTTTTAATACTACGAATACCGATAGCTTTTATAGTAAGCCCCGACGATACTTATATTAAAAACGATATTATAATAATTATTAAGCCGCTCGTAAAATTACTAAGATTACTAGATTTATTTACTTCTATACCTTTTTCTCTAATACTTTCTATCTTATTCCTTATACCTATTAGAATAGAAAAGTATACTTATTTACTCCCGCTAGCCGAGTTCGATAACTCTAAACTAGAGTATCGAAACTAGCGAAATAAAACTTATATAAAACTTCGAATTAATATAAAAGCGTTTAGTAGTATTTCTAGTTAAATTACTACTTTTTTTTATAGTTTTAAAAAACTCGGCTAATAAGAACTATACCCTTTTTATTAGTACTAAATGTTACGGGGTAAGACCCGTTAAACCTAAGAGGTTATATTATGGTCACGTGACTATATTACGAGCTAGGGAAGCCCTACTTTAGATCCTACGAGAGTTTCGTTTTAGCTTACTCTCGTTATCTAATTAATAAAGGTCTATTAGTACCTTAAACTACTATTTATAGTATATTACTATTAATAATTAATTAGATTACTTTTTTTAAATTTTTATTAGTTTCTAAATTAATAATATAATTTCTTCTAAAGTTCTATTCTTTATTATAAATTAATTAATTAATTTAAGTATTTTATATACTTCCGAATTAGGTAATCTATATACCTCTAATTAAGTTATTTAAACTTTTATTTAAGTTATCTAGGTTTCTATTTAAGCGATTTATACTTTTAATTCCTCGTATAGCGAGTTAATTAATATTAAATTAATAAGAGCTTCTAATAGGTAATTTATACTTTTAATATTATTTATAAATACCGATTACTTCTATAGTAAGTTTTAATAATACTTATATTAAAAATAATATTATAATAATTACTAAATTACTTATAGAATTACCGAGATTACTAGATTTATTCGCTTTTATACTTTTTTCTCTAATACTTTTTATTTTATTTCTTATACTTATTAGAATAGAGATATATACTCGTTTACCCCTACTCGCTAAATTCGATAGTTCTAAACTAAAATATCGAAATTAGCGAAATAAAACTTATATAAAACTTCGAATTAATATAAAAGTATTTAGTAATATTTCTAGTTAAATTACTACTCTTTTTATAATTTTAAAAAGCTTAGCTAATAAAAATTATACTTTTTTATTAGTACTAAATTTAAAAAAAAAATACTTCTACTCTCGAATATCTAGATTTATCTAAACTATTTATATACTAATTTTAACTACGAATATACTATTTATACTAAATAAACTAATTTAAAATAAAGAACCTCGGATTTCGATATTTATTATACTAAATTCGAATACTTATTAATAGAGGTTAATAGACTAGAATAAACTAAAAGTATTAAAATTAATAACCTCTATTATAATATAAACTAGTTAATTCGGAGTACTATTATCGGCGAAATTATTAAAAATATACTTATAGAATAAGTCTAATATTACTACTATTTTTAAATTAATCTATAGATATTAAAAGCCCTTTTTACTATTTATATTATACTATATCTACTATTTCTTATTTATAATAGTACTATTATTACTATTTTTACTACTCTTTTACTTTATAACTTTATAGATATCGATTTAAATCTCGCTCTTATATAAGTTTTTACCTAATATACTTATAAGAATATACCGAATTTAAATAAATACCCCTTTAGTTTAGGCTTTTTTCGGATTTTTAATATCGTAGAAAGTACTCGAAATAAGTAATATAAAAGGAAATATTATATTAAAAAATAACTAGTATTTATTTCTATTATAGATATTTAAATTATACTATTACTTTCTATTTTTTAAATATACTTTAGAAGAGTAGGAAAACCCCTATTAAGATTACTACTACTTATATTAAACTTATATTTAATACTACTACTAAAGAGCTAGAAGACTAATTACTCTTATACTAAATCGTATATAAGAGTATAAGAAAATTTAATTAGAATACTAAAAGTATAAAAAAACTAAGAAAATAGATCTATATTTTAAAAAATAGATATTATAATTAATTAAATAAATTATATAAAATACTTATTCGATTTAAATTACTCTTCTAGTATTCTAATTAATAATAAATTAGTAAATTATTTAAACTTTCTATATTTTAAAATAGAATTTATAATATTAAAAAGAATTACCGGAATTATTAGAACTATAAATAAAATAATTTATTTCGAAATAGATATCGAAAACTATCGCTAGTATTACTAATACGCCTATTATATAGTAAAAGTAAGTCGAGACCTAATATTAGGGCTCTTATAATTTACGGAAAATAAAGTTACTTATAATAAATTAGTAAATATTATTTTAATTTTAATTTTTAAAACTATTATTTATTACTCGAAAGAATTTATTTATAGTATTAAATTAGTAATTATAGTTATTATAACTACTAAGATCTAGTATACGAAAAAATAGGATCTAAAAGCCTTTAAAATCTTTACTACTAGCCTAAACGATATCGAATATACTCTTAAGAATAAAAAAGAACTAATACTAGAGTAAATTTATAAATACCTACTACTTTAATATATTTAATTCTAAAATACTTTTATATATAATCGAGAAGAACTACTACTTTATTAAAATAAGCTAAATATAAATATTAAACTAATTAAAAGAACTAATAAGAAAAACTTAAGAGTACTATAAGGACTTTTATATAATATATCGCGAGATAAATTTCTTATACTACGAAAGACTTTAATAGACCTCTTAGAAAAAAGTTTTATATATACTAATTAATTAGTTATTATTACTTTTATACTATTCGTCTATAAACCTAGTAGAGGGTTATAATTCTATATTAACTATAAAGCTCTAAATAACTTTACGAAGTATAATTATTACCTTTTACTACTAATCGGAGAAACCCTATATTAGATTAGAATAGCTAAATAGTATACGAAACTCGATATAAGAGTAGTATTTTATCGAATCTATATAACTAATAAAGATATCTAGAAAATAACTTTTCCTATATATTATAATTTATTCGAATAAATTATTACCCTTTTTAGTCTTATAAATAGTCTTTCTATATTCTAATACTTTATAAACTAGGTCTTTTATAATCTTCTCGACTATTATATTTTAGCCTATATAGATAATATCTTTATTTATATAGACGGTACTTTTAAAGAGTATCGGATCTAAGTAAAAGAAGTACTCTTATATCTCGAAAAAACTAGCTTATATTTAGATATCTTAAAGTATAAATTTAAAATTAAAAGTATTAAATATCTCGGTTTAATCGTTATAATTAGAGAAAGCGTATTAATAGATCCCGCTAAAGTCGCTACTATCCGCGAATAGGAAGCTCTTATAAGTATAAGAGGTATAAGGGGATTTATTAGTTTTACTAACTATTACGGAGGTGCTATTTAAAAGTCTAGCCCCCCCTATATTATCTAGATTATATATAGTAGTTGGCCTATAGTACGAATATTCTAATTTAAGAAGACTATAGTATACCTATTTTTCTATATACTTACGTCTAAACTATCTAGCTAGTTTATATTTATAATCTCCTCCTAGATATTATCCGGATAGTATTCGAAAAGGTCTTCTTCTTCCGATATATCTTTTTCCGATATATTTTTAACTATTTTTAGATAATATAGAAGCCTAATATAGTTATAATAGAACTTCTACTAAGACTTTTTATACTTATTACTATTATTAAGTTAGATTACTTTTAATATCGTATAAAGTAAATATTCTATAAACTTCTAGAGGCTTTTATAAGCTAAATTATATTAAATTCGTATCTACTTAGTTCTAATTTTATTTCGTATTCTTAGTACTTTTTTCTTAGTAGTTATCTTCTTTATTATAAACTATACTAGTTCTATAGGGTTTAAATCTAGCGAGTTTCTAGGCTAAAGAAGCTTTATAATATAGTTAATCTCGTAAATACGAAGCTAATTATAATAAAAATAAGAAAAAGTTTTATCTTCTTAAATAATAGTACTTAGATAATCCTTTTCGTATTACTATACGAATAGTATTAGTTTAAGGAGAAGGATCTCTTATTAATATCGCTACTAATTGATACCCCTTTTAGATATATATAAGCTTACTATTCGCTTAATTCTAATAGTATAAAGCCTTTCGACTAGGTTTCTTATATATCGTATTATAATAAGAAATTTTATCTTTTATATATTACTTTTCCTCTTATATAGACTTTATAACCGGTTTAAGTATTTCGTTAATAACTTAGATCGCGATATTAACTTATTAGCGTATAGTTTTCGTCTCGGGTTTAAATATATAGTAAAAACCTTTCTTATACTAAGAAAAATAAGCCTAGAATTAGAACTATCTATATAAAATATATATTAGTAAGTAATTAAGTAATTAGAGAATAGGATACTAACTTCTATAAAGCTTTTCTATTATCTCCGGATATAGTTATCTTTAAATACTTTATTTAGCTATTACTAAAGACGGATACTACTACGATAATAATTAAAAAGTATTAAAATCTTATTACTCTAGATAACTTTTTTCTAATTTTTAAAGGTCTAGCTAGTACTACTATTCTAAATACTAAATAAATCGTACTACTTTCTAGGCTTCGTTTAGACTTAGTTTATAAGTCGGCTTAGTCTTCTAGAAACTAGTTTTTCTTAGTGACTATAGTATTATAAATAAACTAATAGATATACTTCCTAACTAAAGATCGTTAGTAATCTTATTATACGACTTCTCTCGTACGTATTTATCTAATAATACTAAAATTTCTACTTTATTTATAAGTTCTAGTATACTTTTCGATAGCCGGTCGCTATATAGTTTACTAGCGAAAAAGCGATCTTCTAGTAGCTTTAACGGGTCTTAGTTAGTTTCGATTATATAGTTATAAATCCTATTAACTATAATCTTCGATAAATTAGTATATTCTATAATAATATTATAAAAAAACCCTAGGGTTTTAAGTATATAGGCTATAGCCCTAGCGGAGATATCGTATTCTACTATTTTACTAGTAAACTAATATATTATTAAAGGATAGAAGCTAGAACCTAACTACTAGTTTATTCGAATTTTATACGGTAGTAGAAGCTAGCCGTACTAGCTATAATAGCCGTACTAGCTGCCACGTGTAATCTAGATAATAGGGGGGGGGGGGGGCAGACTTTTAAATGGAACCTCCGTACTATAAGTTTATATAGGACTTTAGTAAGCTTATAAACCTGTTTTACTAATTTATAAAAAAATATAGTATTCGAGTAATTAGAAATTATATAAAAGGCTTTTAAGACCTTTAAAGAATATTTCTTAGCTAATAAGGCGCTTACTTATTAGGACCTAGACCGAGATATACGTATCGAATATAATACTTTTAGATTTACTATTAGAGGATAACTAATTTAACGATATAATATTTTTTAGTACTTTATTATTTTCTTTTTATATAAGATATCGCTAGCCGAATAGAATTATTTAATTTATAATAAAGAACTCCTCTTAATTATCGCTAGAATTACTAAATAGTAGGTAGAATTATATAAATTAATTTCTTTAATAATAATTATAGATTATAAGAACTTAGAATACTTCTATAAGAAGAAATACTTATCGGAATACTAAGTATATTAAATAGAGTTATTAGAAGTACTATTTTAATAGAAATTAATTTATAAGCCGGGTAAACTATTATAAATTTTAAATATTTTCTCGTATATAAATACTTATAATAATAATTCTAAATATACTAAAAACCGATATTTATAATTCTAGAAAGAAATTTAGGATTTTATCGTAATAACTTCGGAGATAAATACTAAAATTTAACTTTTTCGTTAACTAGAACTTTAAGATTTATAAGAAGTTATAAAAGTAGTAGACCTTTTATATAAAGAACTAATATAACTAGTTCTAGAAAAAGTACTAATATTCCCTTAAAAGCTTATACTTTTTAAAATAGTTTAGATCTTAGAAGCTTTAGTCGATAGATTTTAACTCTTTTTACGTAGTAAATTATAAATTTTAAACTATAAACCCTTCCGTATAGTACTTATTTAATAGTATTATAATTTAGTTATTAGAAGATATTTTAGGTATAAAACCCTTATTTCTATACTTATATAATAATTCTTCTAACTTAAACTCGGAATAAATACTCGTAAATTCGTAAAAGCCTATTTAATATATAATAAAAATAAAATTTAGAGGTAAAAGAAGTATAATTTATTATAACTTTTACTAATACTATTACGAAATTAGGCTTTTATTTTAATAGATTTTATAATATATCTATTAAATAAATAGGGTTAGGAGTAGCTATTATTAGTTATAGATTACTTTTCTAGAAGTTTTATACTAATACTATTATAAATAGGGGAAGTAGATAATATAATTAAAGTTTTTTTAATTTATATCTATATATACTATAAACCCCCCGAATTAATTATCTTAAATAAAAGGGGGTAATAGATTAATAGTTTCTAGAAATACTTTTATAAACTACTAAAAATCGAAAAAAAGCTTTTAATTATTTACTATTTATAAACTAATAATACTACTAAAAGGATAAATTAAGAAGTATAGTAGTTTTTATATTATTATATTACTTTTAGTTAATAAAACTAGGCCTCGTAATTACTAGTAGTTTAGTTAATTTTTAGTAATCGGCCCTAGTACTCGAGAGGAGGTATTTTACTTTTCTTTATTACCTATAAATACGATATAGAACCGATTTAAATAAATAAAAATTAGAACTAGCCTAGTAAGTACTTTATAGCTAAAAGTATAATTTCGAAGCTCTAAGAAATCTAATAATAAATAGCTACTACTCTTATAAATAGTTAATAAGTAATAGAAAAATAAACTAATTAATATAAATATACTACTAAGAACTTTAAAATAGGCGATTAAATATAATTAGATTTTAAGAATATTTAAATAAAATATTTAAATAAAATATTAAATTAATTATATAAAAAATTTATTATTACGAATATAATTATACTAAATATCTATAAATTAAAATCTTTATTAGTATTTATAATCGCTTTTATTCGGATTTTTTATACTTAGTAGAATATAAAAGCCTATTATTATAATAATTCTATAATAAAATAACCCTACTAATTATAATTAATAGAGAATACGAATTCCGAATAGAGGCGATTTTATATATAAGAAAACGATAAAATAAGTATATCGTATAAATAAAATAAGTAAATTATAAACTTTTATTCTTATAAGTTTAGAAAATATCGAAAGTACTATAGTTTTAGATAACTAGGAACCGAAATAAAAGAGTATTTAATAGAATAATAGACTAAAAGAGTATTATTTAAGAAGAACTAAGTACTTAAAAGTAAAATAAAAGAAATTTAATATTATAAGAAGTAGAGAGAGAAAGGGTATTATTATAAGGTAAAACCTATTAAACTTAAAAAGTTATATTATAATTATATAATTATATTACGAGCTAGAGAAGCTTTATTTTAGATCTTATAAGAGCTTTAATTTAGCTTACTCTTATTATCTAATTAATAAATATCTATCGGTACCCTAAACTACTATTAGCAGCGCGTTACCGTCAACAGAGAAATCTAATTATAAATTTATTTTAGAGAGTTTCGAGATTATAGAATAGACTTTTTAATTATAATATTCTTTAGATCTATTAAAATAGATAATAATATCGTCTAAATAAGTAGAATAGAAGATATCGAGATATTTACGAAGAATATCGTTTATATACTATTAGAACGAGGTAAAAGTATTAGATAGACCGAAAAAGGTAACTAACTATTCGAAAGATCCTAATCTAGTTCTAAAGGCTATTTTCTACTCGTTTTTTTCGCGTATACGGAAATAGTAAAAAGCCGATATAATATCGATTTTAGAAATCTACTTAGAACTAGTTATCTACTATAGAGTCTCTAATATAAAAGGTATCGGATAAGTATTATATTTCGATATAGTATTTAACTTTTAGTAATTTATATAAAAATATAAATTACTTCTAGGTTTTTTATAAAAAAGACTAGAATAATAACTAATAAAGAAAAAGCCCTTATAAAACTTTAATCTAGTAGTTCGTATAGAGTTTTCTATAGAACTAGAAGCTCTTCTTTTAATATTAAATATAAGGGTATTTTCGGAATAATAGTATCTAGAAGTAGGTTTATTTCGTAATCTAAATAAAGGTAAGAAAACGGTAGTTTTTTTTAATTTTCTTTCTATTAAAAGTTTCGATAATAAAGAGTAATTAAGTAATAGTTTTAAAATAAAGGTCTTTTTCTTTTTTAATTATAAACGTTTTCTAAATATCTACGAGGGAAACTAAGAAAATATATATAAATAGTTTTTCTTTTAAATTTTTTATTAAAACGGTTTTAAAACTAGTAGAAAAGATTTAAATAATTTCGGGGTTTATAAATACTAGTATTATAGATATCTTTAATTTAAAAGGTATTCGGATAATTATAGTATTAATAGTAGGTTAAAGAGAGGCTTTATAGAATCGTAATTATCTTTTTCTTAAATTTATAAAATCGGACTAATTAGGAATTATATAAGCCTAAATATATTTATAAGAACTACTTATATTTAACTTAAAATAAGTTATTTAAGATATAGTAAATTAAAAATCTTTAAGCTAGTTAACGATTAATTAAAAGTAGTAGGGCTAATTTAAATAGAAGGTAATTCTATATTTAATAAAACTCTATTAGATATTATAGTAAAACTATAGTAATTAGAGTCGATAAAAGGTTTTATATTAGATCTATTATTTAGAATAGTATTTATATAAATACCCTTTTTTTCTAAAAAAGCCGGGGGTTTAGTAGGGATTTCTAGGGGTTCTAGAGACTTTAAGTCGAGATTTTAATTTAAAACTTTTTTTAATTCCGAATTTTCTAAATTATCCGAGAAAATCTCGATAATTTTAAAAGTTTTCTTAGTTTTCGTAGTTTTAATAAAGGTTTTTATAGTAAAAATTATGTTTTCTCGAATAGCTTTAGATATTTAGGGCTCTTTTAGGGCTAGAATAGGGTTTTTAATATAAACTTAAGTTTAAATTAAAATTATAAAATAAAAAGTATATAAATAGCCCTTTTAAGTATAATAAAAGTAGAAATTAAATTAGATTTTTTCTTTTTTCTTTTCTAGGGTTAGGCGGCTTTTAGAGATTTTAGAAGAGGGTTCTTAGTCTATAAAGTCTTTATAAGAAGTCTAAGTAGTCTAAGAAAACCCTTAAGTCTAGAACTAATTAATAAAAACTTAGGGGAAGTTTAACGAGGTATAAGAAGAATAAGAATACTTTTTATAATAAATTAGGCTTTTTAAATCCGAAATAAATCTTAAAAAAAGTTTAATATATAAAGTATAAATTTAGGGGTTTTCTTAGTTAATTAGGGCTTTCCGGAGGTCTAAAGAGATATTTCCTTTTAAATACGAGATTTTTATACTTTCTAAGGTATCTATAAACTCGGCTTCGGCGAGAAAATATTCGAATTTAGGGAGATAAAAAATAAATAAATCTTTTTAATTTTTTTCTCGGAATTTATCTTAAGCCCTAATTACTTTATTAAGGGTTATATAAATAGACTCTAGGTAAGCTAATAAATTCGAAAAGTTTATAAACTATTACTTTTTTATATTTTAAAAATAAGTAAATACGAAAAACTAGGCTAAGGATTCTAATTTATTATAAATATAGTAGAACTAAATAAAAAGGGTATTAATAAAATCTCTATTAATACCGATCTTAGCTTAACTTCTAAGACCTAAGCTTTAAAGTCTTTTCGTTTTCCGGTAAAACGGGGGATATCGGGGAAGGCCTTTTTAGGCCGGGGATTCTTAGGAGCTCTAGTCTATTCTAGCGCTAGAGAGGCTAGAGGGGCCGGGGCCTTAAGGGCTTTTTAGAGTTAATTTTAAAGATTCCGGATAACCTCTTCTTATATAGTTTACGAGGCGGCTATCCTATTTATATTAGCCTCTAAGTAGGCTAAATACTAGGCTTAGGGGTTCTAGGGGCTTATCGTAGGGGTTTCTAGAGTTCTTAGACTTCTGGGTTTTTTTTAAAAAATCTCTAGATCGTAGAGTCCTTATTAGATTAATAACCTATCGTTCCGGACCCCGAGGGGGTCCTTCGCTATATATAAAGAACCCTACGCCTCTCGTAGGGTCTTCTTCTTCCTCTTCTTTTCTTTAGTTTAGAATATAATCTTATTCTATATAAAAAGGTTTACCTCTTATATAGACCGTTATATTATTCTAAACTCTTTCAAGAACCCTAAAAAAGTCCTAGACGATATCTAGGCCCCTAGACTCTCTACGAGAAGCCCTAGACAAGTCTCTAGGCACCCTTAAACTTTACGAACTTCCTAGGACTCCCTAGACCTCTTCTAAGATCTTCTTTTTCGCGTTCTAAGATTAGAACTCTCCGTTTAGTAGAATTTCCTAGGAAATAGAGTATATTTTACGATAAGTTATTATTCTAATAAGGACTCTACGATCTAGAGACTTTTAAGAAGTCTAGAACCCTATAAAACCCCGAGATCTTACGATAGACCCTTAAAACCACTAAACCTAGTATCTAGCCTACTTAGAGGCTAATATAAATAGGATTAGGGGTAATAATAGGTAAGGGTAGTAGGTTAAATAAGCCCCGGATAGCTATATATATAAGTAAGCTAAACCGGAAACCCTCCTATAGGCTATAAAATACCTTCTAGGCCTTTTAACTAATAAAAGAGGATAGAAATAAATACTTATATATTATAGTAGCGGCTTACCTAGCGAGCGTTTATAAAGTATTTTTTATATATATCCTATATAGAAGTTAGAAAAATATATAAAATAAATAAAAAAGAAGATATAATAAGGGAAAATACTTATAGATATATATAAATCGTCTCGAGCTTATAAGTACTTATTACGAAAAAGGAAATACTAATTAGGAATACTTACGTATTAGTAATTACGTTTTTTATTCAGGTTTCTTAATATAAAGGATTTCTATATATACGAAAGATAATAAGTAGATTTCCTAAAAGGATACTTATAGCGAATTCCCGAGCCCTTATTAAATAGGCTATCCTCGTATTAAATATATAAATATAGTATTTTTTTATCCTTAAGTATACGAAAGAATTAGTACGAGAAGAGTATCTTTATAACCCGATATATAAAAGAATAAAAATACTTAAAAAACCGAAAAGTATATAACTACTACTATTAGTTATACTATATAAAACGAATCTTTTATATAAGTATAAGAGCTTTAAGTTTCGTAAGAATACTAGTAGGAAATAAAGATATAATCGAGGAAGTATATAATCGATATATAAAGGAAAATCTCGTATTATCGAAGAACTCTAGAATATTAGTAAAAGGATATTCGATAAGAATATATATATATACGTATATATATATATATAGGTAACTAAAAGAAGTTTAGAAAAGAGAAGAAAGAAAAGAAATCGAAATTTTTACTATATAAGCTATAGAATATATTACTTTAAGGGTCTATATTACTTTATAATAACTATAATAGCTTTTAACGATATAGGAAAGCGCGAAGGAGGCTTAACCTATATAATATATTAAATTAATTATCGTAAAACGTATCTATAAAGGTATTTATTCGATAAGTATACTTATATTTATAATAACGCGAGGGAAAGTAAATACTTAACCCTATATATTTTTACTACTCTATATATCTACCTTAAGAATAGAATACTCAGAAAGAAAAGACGATATATTCTATATATCTACTTTTAAAAATAGAATATTTAGGAAAAGAATAATATATCCTACGTATCTACCCTAAGAATAGAACGCGAAGGAGACGATATTTTACGTATTATATATATACCTATCGGATAGTTATATAGCCCGCTTCGGGGATAGTAAATTAGTAGTAAAAGCTACGAACTTTCTATTATACTATATTTACTAACCTTTAGATATATACTATACTATATATAACTATAGCTAAGAGGGAGGTCTCCTAGTATAAGAAGAAAAGGATTATCTTTATATAGTTATCGGGACGGTATTATTATTAAAAAGGTCGTAGCCTTTACGAGGTACTATAAGTCTACTTTCTCTATATATAAGAAGGACCCTAACTACTAGAAGAGTTACTATAAGGGAGAGCCCTCGCGTACGATAATAAGGAAAATAAGCTTCTTTTATATTAGCTATAGGCTAGTAACTACTATAATAAGCGAGTTATACTATTATCTAATATATATATAACTATATAAGGCCTATAATAGGATATATAGAGAAAGAAAGGCTATTATATATAGCTAAAGTAGCTATATAGAGAAAGGGGTATCCTATTATAGCTAGGAGTATAGTAATAGAGAAGACCTCGGTATATTAGTATAACCTAGGGGTAGGATACGTAACCCGACGCGAAAAATAGAATAGGATACGTAATCTAACGTAAGGGGTAATATATAGAAAAAAAAAGGCTTAAAAAAGGGGCTACGACGTATAGGAAAACCCTTCTCTTACTAAGAATATTATTCTCGTTAAGTTAGACTATAAGGTTAGAAAATAATAGATATATAACTATTATGGACTGGCACGAGTGTAGTATAGCAGATAGTACTAGCTGGCCATATAAGGGATGAAAATAGTCTTAGATAAAGCCTATAAGCTAGGGATATAGTTTAAGGGGGATAAAGGAGGTGGTTAGGAGGACGCGCCTATATAAGGATAGAAGGGGAACCTACTAGAAAAAGGGGATTAGGCTCCTCGTAAAAGTTATACTACTATTATTATAATAGAAGCTTTAATTAATTATATACGATCTATACTATATCTATACTTTATCTATAATACGTTTATATACTAGGACTACGACGCCTTTACTCTCTAATTTATATACCCTAATTACTAAAAAGCTTAATAGAATAACCTTTACCTATCTTATAGACTAATAGGCTTTAGGGACTAGAGATATTATAAAAATACTATAAAAATACGCCTATAACTATAAACTATATAACCGATTATACTTTATATTTAATAACCCGGTATTTAAGTATATTTTATATATAATAAACTAAAATAATTACTTCTTATAGCTATTCGGTCGCTTTATAAGATAAAGAAGAGAGAGGATAATAAGTAGAATAAAATAGAAGTCCTCTTATCTAAAAAGAGACCGAATCGGTTACTACGTTTTATAAACCCCCTCTTTTCTCTCCTCTCCTTTTAGATCTACTAGTATTCTTAAAAGAAGTAGTTAAAGAATAATATCGTAAGTATACTATAATAGTAATAGAAGAATACTAATATTAATTAAATAATAGTATTATAACCTTTAATCTATCCGCCTAGCCCGAGATCTAGAAGGAGGTAAACTAAAATATATATATTATATAAATAGCCTAGAAAAAAGAAAATAAATTTTAAGTATTTAGTAAAACTTATATAATAATTCTATAAACGAGTCTACTTATTAAATTTAAAAAGAACTTAGAGGAGAATAAGAATACTTTCTTATAGTAGTTATATTACGCTATTAGTTTATATAAAATTAAAGACGATATTAAGAAAATAATACTAAGATAAGCTAATTTTAAAAAATAAATTAGAACTTATTAGACTATATATATTACTAGTATTTATAATAATTAAATATTTAGGGTTACTTAAAACGAATTTTTAGGGTTTTTAAACTTAGAACTAATTTTATTTTACTTATATAGTAGAGATATTATAGTAGTATTAATAGACTAGTAGTAATAAGAATATAAACTACTAATTA